>CM040127.1:15904966-16134681 GCA_022559845.1 Amorphophallus konjac | reverse complement strand
TCAAAATCGCAGCGTACATACTACTTGAGAGGGGGTGTTTGGTTGTATCCTCACAATTTAAATATTATTATATTAAAAAATATAATATTGTATCACATTTAATATAGGTCCAATCTTATATTAAGAATGATAGAATTTTGATTATGAGAATCCAAAAATAACATCCTTCGCTTTTCTGCACTTTTAATGTTAGTATTTCCCTTTAATTGCTATCCTTCTTTCTCTTCCTGTATCAAAATCAATATTGATATTCTATATTTAAAAAATATTAATATCAAAACCAATACTATCTCAAAATTAATACTTCAAACCAAACAAGATATAAGCTTCTGGGAAGGCATAGTTCACAAATTATATATTCTCATACACCACTGTGAGCCATGTAAATGGGTTGGAGATAGTCACATTTGATACCATGGAATTCCTTGGAGAACATCCTAACGTCAGTACCATCTAAACCAATTTGTTGAAGTTTGATCAAATATGGTGGACTCGTGCACCTAAGCCTATCCTAATTAAAGTCGGGTTGGGAGGAGCAGAATCCGGCTAGAATAATGTCATACTTAAATGCTGTGTTTGGGAAGTTAAGAGGGAAAGATAAAGTTATGGGATTGTTTGAAGATAAAATATGGACAGAGATTTAAAAATCTGAATAATAGTTTTTGTATAAATAATGAGATTTTTCTAATCAGTAGTTTCCAAATTTTTTACAGTAACTTAGTTTCTACATATATGATGTGGCATTTGTAGAAGTTATCTTGCTTCTAGTTTTATGTCCTCCTAGAGTCTAAACTTTAGACAGAGTGAATCAACATATGCTTTCTGATATCGATTTTCATTTTTTTTAAATTTTTTGTTCCTGAAAAAGTCATTAATCTTGTATTTGAATCGGATGAAAAACACGCGCGAACCAATCTATATTCCCAGGCTGATTATAGGCCATACATCTCTGCCCTAAAGTAGGATCATGGATGAGCAGCATTTTAGGATATTTTTTTCAATACTCCAATCTCCGCTTGACCAAAATTACTCCAACCAGACCCATTCCTGCCTCTATCCACCTTCATTTTCTCTATTAATTAAGAAAAACAAGATTGGTAAAACTGTCCTTAGCCTTGGGACAAAAGTTTCATCATATATAATAGTAACACAAGGAATCCACATATGTTTCCAAGGGGGAAAGAAGAAGAGAAGAAACAATAAAAAAATAAAGAACTTTTACTGACAACAGTACACTTTCCAAAAGCTAAAGTGAGAAGGGCAGGGGGCAATTCACATGCCCATGGCAGGGTAGGTCCTGTGCATGGCACTTCACCGAGGTACACTTCCTGAATATAATGTTATATTCACAAGCCCCACATGAAGCAGGGGTGATTGGCCCATTCTTTGTTACTCATCAGGGAAGAGCTTCCTTGTGTACCAACAAACAATGGAATTATATGGTGGTCAAGAATGAGACCCCAATGTGGGTCTGATTCTCATACCATCCTTCTTTGGGGTGCATCACCAAGATGTATAAGTGGTCTCATCACTAACCAATTTGATTGGCTGCAGGTCAAAAAGATCTATCAAGAAATGAGCCAGATCACTGAATGACCCTCTGGTGATATCACCCGGTCATGCGATGGAAAACAACACCAAGAATGCAGAGGCATTAAAGCCCTGTTTAGTACATGGCTGAGTTGGCTGTTGATGGGAGGAGAGTATGATGAGTTAAACCATGAGGACTGTTGTTCTCATTTCTCATCGTCATGTGGTCACAGCTCTCTTCTTGCTGAGAGATGACCTCATGTCGGGTTGGTTTGATCATTGTGATCATCCGAAGGTTGATATTTGATAATGAAGCAGAGCAGCTGACTGTGCAGCCTGGCTCTGGTGCTGTCTTTCCCAGACACAGATTGGGACCCGGGTTAGACAAGGCTGGCATGAGGAAGTAAAACTGTCTGAAAAGGGCTCTCCTTCAAGGGAGACATCTGACGAGTGGGTCATGCAGATATCAGGAAGTGAACTGTAACCTTATTAAAGCGGATTTGATAACCGGTTAGAAAAAAAAAAGTCAGATAATATATTATTAGGTTTTTACTTTTCTGATTTGATAAAAAATTTCAAATATTATTTGATTTGACTCATAATAAGTAAGGCCCATTTTGTTATTAGAACTGTCGGGCGGGTTTATAAACCGATGAGAGAGAATTTATGGGGGGCCCACGCTCTCCCCTCACACAGAGGGGTCTTAACCGACCCCGGGCCACCCGAGAAACAAACAAGACCTAATTGAACTAAATAAGTGGAATGACTTATTCGACCTTAGTTAAATTTAACCTTGTTCCACCCCGAATAACTTACCTCGAGCGTTCAAACACAAACAGGCAAACTGAATAACTCTTTTTAACCGAACTTATTCTATCATCAGATTGGACCTTTTTTAAAAGATGGACACTGCAATTTCAAGCTTTCTACGATTCTATTCCATCTATCCTCTGCTGTGTTGTCTTTAGCAGTTGACTCTCAAGATGTGTGCCAATTTTTCAACACTTTGACCCAGGGGCGGATAGAGTTGAACAAAATCAAGTTTTTCTAGCCTCCCAACTTTTGTCACGACTGGAAATTATGGAGCGCAAGTTTGAGCTCATCCGTTTAGTTTGGTTCGAGCCTTAAAAATTGAGATGGAAGTGTCGAGTACGGCTCGGCTTGGAATCATTTATGAAACCAACATCTAACCTAACTCAAGCTCAAAAGTCCATCGATCGAATTAACTGACTAGTGTCGCCCGTTGTTTCGCCACGCTCCCCTATTTGAGAGAGATCTCGGATTCAAATCCGATATCTCCTCGTTATTAAAAAATAATAATTATCGAAAAAAAAAGTCCATCAATCTCAAATTAGGAACTCAAGTAAGTCCAAATGATCTCAGGAAATATATTAGAATTTACGTATCTTTGAATGTTTGAGTTTAGATTTGGACTCAAAATATTTAATTGAGAATAATAAAAAATTTAAAATATCTATTACTAACCATATATATATATATATATATATATATATATATATCAATGGGTCATTTTGATAATAAAATAAAACGGGTTAGGATGAATTATTTATTGAGTGAGTGAGTTATTCAAATTTGGGAGACGAAATACACCATTCAAAATAAGATAAGATTAAAGTTATTCATCTGGAGTTAACTCATTCTATCTCTCTCGCGTGAATACTCTACTCAACCTCAAATAAAATAATTATTAAATTAAAAATAGAAAAATCTAAGAATAATTTACTCGAGATTCACTCGGATTAATTTATCCTAATTTATTATCCAAGTGAACCAAACCAACCATGAATCAAACTCGAGGGACCAATAACAACTCAACTTATGACCAGCCTTACATAGTTGTAGTGACCCTTTTCACTTAGCTGCAAGTGCTTCAAAAGGCCTAGGAGCTAATACCGGCTTTAAATGTTCTTAGCGTGTGATGTTTGTCTTTTCACGTATTGTCCGGTCAGGGCAGCCATCTTTGAAATCCTTTGGTAAGTGGTGTTACGTCACTGACCAGAATTTGTTTGGTTGAGCTTCTTACAACAAAATCCAACAAAGGCAAATACATGAGAATAAAAAGCCTCTAAGTTCCAATATATGTTAAGCAAACTGGCCAAAGGTGAAGTTGGAGGTTAATGAAAGGTTCGCCATATCTGCAATTTGTGTTGACTATATTTGACTCATATGTGATATGATATAGTTTGACTCGTATTCGACTCATACCGAACTCAAATAGACTCGGGACATCTTAGATTGTTGAAATCCATAAAATCGCGGTGTTGAGACACAGCCCCAGACTCATAAACATATGAACCACAATTCATTTAATTGGGTGGAGGTGACAAGATAAGAAATATATATAGTTGGGCCAAGACCATACTCTGATATCATGTTAAAATCTATAAAATCGCAATGTTGAGATAGGCCCAAGATCATAATCATATGAACCACAACTCATTTAACTAATACGAAATTATTATCCAAAAACTATGTCCAAATATTCTAACATAGATCGAGTCAACCGTCTCAACCTCCTAGATACGATGAGTAACACCGATATGGCAAACCCTTGGTTAATGCAAAGTTCCAATGGGTTTTTTTTAATAAACTTCAACTTATCTTCTTTCTGTTGGCATCTATTGTAGGCAACCGGCATGACTTGCTGTAGAGAGATGAATCATTAGCACTAATTAATAACTCACCACTTGGGCCTGTCTGTTCATCTATTCCGTATCATATTTGCTAAGGCCATTGCGTTCTTCTTCACTAACCATTGGAGTGACAGCTGCCTGATTGTCCAAACTGGTCGTTTAAAGAAGTCACATCTTGGGTTTTTTCTGTTCAGACCCCATGTGACGACCTTCCGCCCATTTCAAATAAACAGCGTAAGTAAGATGCATTAATTAGGATCTAGTGGAGTATAAACTATTGCATTATGATAATTTTTTGAAATTAGCAATCGAGAGGATTAATTAAAAGACTCTAGCACTGATACTACTGAACTAATCATCAACCATGGAGGGACACGGCCTGACCACGAGAATAAAGTTCAAGGCACCTGACAGGTTGGAAGAGCAAATATTTCATGGAATTTTTTGTAAAAATATCATCCTATAAATTTATTATATAAAACTATCTTTTTTTTATTTTCATGTTGTTTTTAATAACATGCTTACATCAATATAGTGTTACAGCTACTCCTATAGTTAACTTCCTTTGAAGATTCAAAGAATATTCTATTCCCATAGGCCCTCTTTGATCGGAGAATAAGCTGGGGGGTATCCCATCCTTATTCATCCTAACTGATTTGGTTGCACATACAAGATATTCCGTCAAAAGATGAAGCCATACATTTTTTCAACTTATCGTCTCATTGGGGCTCATCCTTCTGTAGTGTCTACACCCGGGGACGGTTAAGATTTTATCCTTTTTTCTTAGTAAAAGGACCCTCTCAAGAGAATACTTAGGCCTTACTTATAAGTACATGTCCATCTTTATAATTTTTAATATGAGATCTTTTGAACCCCTTCTTATATCTCTACACTTAAATTTTCCTCTTTCTTTGGGCCGACCATCATGCTGTGAATTGAGTCTTATCCATCATCTGACCTTTGCCCCCATGTCCTTGCACGTGGTTTATTGCCCTCCGTTCTTCTCTTCATTTATCAATATAATTATTTAACATTCAATATATATATATAATAAGACTTGGATGAAAATACCCTTATAAAAAATGTTATTTGATCAACGTATTATATCAAAGAGAGATAAAGAGACAGATATACGACGAGAGAGAAAGAGTTTGCTATACATTAGGGGTATTTTAGTCTTTATTCAAATTTGGCTAAGGGCTAATTAAGGTTAAATAAGAAATTTAGCAGAATGGTGACGGTGGTAGTAACATCATTTTTGCAAATATTGTGATGTAGCAAGCTGGTTATTAAAAATAACATGAATAGAAAATTCTATAAATAAATTTGTAAAGAGGGCAGTTCTGAAAAACCCCTACCTAGATTAGTGCATGCATCTAAAGTTAAAGATGTCAAAGTGTAGTTTTATCAATGAGATCAATGGCTGGCTAGAAGCCATTACCATTGGATGTCTCGACCTTTGGAGTCAAAGTACTCAGAGTACGTACTTGTCTACTTGACCATTTGTACAGTGGGAATGTAATGAAATGTTTAGGGAGGAGAATTTGCTTCACAATATATTAAATTCATTCATGCTCCTAAGACTTGGATGAATACAATTCTTCCTAGCGTTGTCCCACCATGAAAAATCTCCAATTATTGCAAGAAAACTGATCATAAACCTGACTCTTGATATGTTCTGTTAAATGTACATCACTGAATTTGTGCTAGATCAAGAAGATGGGAGAAGAACAGGATGGAAAGCAAGATTGACCAAGTTGGTATCAAATCCTGACTCAAATTCTTGACTCATCATGCCCGGGAAGTGAATTTGTTCCGGATCATAAATATATCAACCAACTCGAGGCTTGCAAAGCTTAAAAATCGAGTTGATTCAATTGGGCATGAACAAGGAACAAGTTGGCAAACCACAGTTCAAAATAACCTTTAAAAATTAAACGCGGTTGTACCTTTGGGTATCAGCCCACATACTTCCACTTAATTAGCCATACATCTTCAACTCTCAAGATCTATAATCATCTAAAATGAAACATTCCATCAGTCATAATATTGTTAACAATGTCTGATGTCTCCTTCCAATGCATGTGTTTTGCCAGCCAAAAGATGCCCATTGTGCATCAAACATGCATGCATGGCTGTCCTCTCTTTAAGAAGAATCATGAAAATGGAGAGAGAAACAATTGATACCAGCAATATTATTGTTTCCCAAAAAGGGAATGCTGCCCTGAACATACCCCAATTATTTAATCTGAGTGGGCTTTGTTTAAGCTGCAATTAGGCAATCTTTCCATTTTCTAATTGGAGATTTTTGTCAAGAATATCCCCATCAAAATGATCCCCCACCTGCTACCATGCCAATGTTGGGAAGGAGACAACTAAGTACAATTGTCTCTGTTAGCTTATTTCCCGACCATTTTATTTTGGTAGTGGTAGAAGTCCAATGGAGGAGGAGGCATGGGGTGTGGGAAGACGTGGAACCTATCCCACCCACAAAGTCCATTGCCCTCCATTGGTAGGGCTCCATTAATAATGAAATCTAGCTAGAAGCTAGCTATCTGTTGATAACATACATTAATATCATTAAAACAGATGTGAGCAAGATGATCACAAAGTCGTTGAGACCATGCAAGTGTATTGGTTAGGATCCAAATGTGGCACTCTGCATTGAGTGTGGTTAATAAATTAGAACAAGTTTGAATTCCGAGGCATGCCTCTCCACTACAGTGTCTCTTTTAGGCCGTATCATCTTCTTTCCCATATCACCCCATCACAGCGCGCGTTCTTCTTTTTAAAAAGGTGAAACCTCTCTCTCCTTCCACCATGTGACACGCTCACATCTCTGGCGATCACGGTGGGACCTACTTTTTACTTTTTTTAATTACCCATGAATTCATCACCCTCCATCCACAATGTAGAGATCGTGGGTTTGATTTCGCTCCTCAGCATGCCAGATTAATTTGCGAATGTCAGATTAATTTGTGAATGTCAGACTATTAATTAGCGAGATCACCCGCTCTCAAATTATGAAAAATTGTGGAGCACCAACACTTCGAACTCCGGTTCCCCATCCCCCCTACCCCCATGGTCTCTAGCCACGAGGTCATGCAACTAAAATTAAAATTAATAAATAAATAAACTAGAACAAGATATCAGACATCGCTATATGATAAAGAAAGGACACGGGGATTAATTCAAGTTGGAGGGCCACACATATACTGGGGTCACTAAGTAACTTGCCCTCTTTGCTAGCTTATTAGGGGCCCAAAGGGAACTGTTCCAGCGGGCTCCATTCACATGTTCTCCATCTGGGCCACACGTGGGGCATGGAGTCCACCAATCGATCGATGACCGTCCCATCAGGAATGCATCACCTATCTTGAAATTTTAATATTACAAAATATGTAATAAAGAGATGCTCACCACCCACACCCACATACAAAGAACATGCCGGGGTGCCATTCATTAATGGATGCCCTCTCCGGCTGTTGAAGGAGGTCCCTTCGGTCTGCAATTTGCTGTACGTAGACAGATGTATAAGATTCAACTAATTGACCACGCATGTACGTCTTCCTGATGATCCAACAGGGAAAAGCCCTTGAGATATCATACCAGCAGAGAAGACGGATGAGCTGTCAGTACGTAGTGAGGGCAGAAGTGTACACCAGTACTGGCTTGTTAGATACTTCGGTGATGGAGTATGGTCATGATCATGAAATCTTATTATTGGCCAACTATGATACATCCATTTCCAAGAATTGCCATCTTAATTAGATTTTTTTTCGAAGTGTATATACGGGTCTATATGGAGGGAAGCTACCTACGTACGTACTCTTGCGGATCCATCAGCATGGCAGCATGACTGATGACTCGGCCAGAAAGGAGGGTACGTACGTAGTGCCATAGGTGTGGAGTCTTCTTAATTATAATGGAGCGAATTAAATGACACTCTATCTAGTCCACCTCTCTTGTTTTCACACCCCCGTCTCTTTTCCTCTTCTGCACGTACCTTCCCCTCCCCCCCCTTCTCTTATGGCGACGTGGTAATAGGAAAGTGGGTAGTGTCTTGACGTCGACCTTGCGCCAATGTGTATCTTCTTAATTAATAGGCATCCTTGATAACTCGTTAAGTTCCCGTGTCAACTCAAGGAGGACAAAGAAGAAGAAGAATAAGATGTGGAGAAGAAAGAGGCATCTTTTGTTTTGGTGGGAAGTCTTACTCTGCTAACTGTGTATTACAACAGTCTTTCTATATATAATCTTTAAAAAAAAACTCTGTCCCTCAATGAGGTTTGAACCTTGCTCATGACCTAGGTGTACAAAGTGGTATTTTTGGGTAGCAAAAATGGCGTATCTTGTTTGCATTACCAAGCAAAGTAGAGAGGAATTTTAAGGGAACGAGCGGGTGGTCAAACAAATTAATACAAACTCGTCAGCTGAAGACTTCTAGCTAGGCTGGTTCTTTGCGTCCCATGAATCCATGGTTGTGGGCCAGTAGGAAAGGTTTCCCTATCCATATGGGAGTTAGCGACGTCTCAGCTCCAATTAAATGTGTGTAGGAATTTAGACATAATTTAGGGGCAATAGTCTTATATCGGTTAATTGACTGTGATTCATGTGCTTTTGACTCTACAAAATCGCAGTGTTGAGATACAAAGACCCAAGGTCATAAGCACAAGCACATTATTGTTGAATCTACAAAATTATGGTGTTGAGATACAACTATTGCCCAAGGACTATGCTCAAATTCCAACACTTCCTCTCACGATCAAGATGGGCCGTGGACATTAATTGGGTGGAGGTGGTAAGATAGAGTTGGGTCACTTGACCTGCTCTGATACCATGTTGAATCTACAAAATTGTAATATTGAGATACAAAGTCCCAGAGTCATAAGCACATGAACCACAACTCATTTAATCAATACGGGACTATTACTCAGAGACTATGTCTAAATTCTAACACTCATATCTTTTTTGTCCTGTCACCTCCACTCAATTAATTTTGACGACTCATCTTGACCGTGAGAGGAAGTGTTAAAATTTTAGACTTTATATCTCATCACCGTAATTATGTAAATTTTAACAGTATGGCTATCTTCCAAAGCCGAATTATGAGTTTTAACTAGTAGGAAGGCGACGAGTGAGATCATGCATACCGAGCCCCTACGTTAAGAAGGCAAAACCCTAGTGACCCTACCCATTTTTTGTGGCCGAAATGATGGGATATGTATAACCTAGCTGAGATCGACGTGGGCGTGGCTGAATTGCTTACATCAGCCCCCACACGGGTCATGCTAACATGTATACAGGGCGCAGGGTTCTGATTGTCTCGATCAACCATGCACCGGGGGTCAGCTAAATCAGGCTCTTGATCAGTACCCTTGTTAAAGAAACATTATTTCTTCCTTATTCGTTCACTCCTTAATTAGTCCAGAAGCCTGCAAAATGATGTCTCTTTGTTGTATTATATTTGCCAAAATGATGTCTTTATCATGCATGCTCTCTGTCGCAGCCACCAAAAGGAGGGAGAAGGGAAAAGAAAAAGGGCGGGGGGTAGTTGGGGCATTTAATTTGCTGCTGACTGCCCGGCCACGGTTTGACCATCTATCTGCCCCATTTGAGGGGGAGCGTCAGAAGGTCAGGTCATATTGAGGGCCCTATATATATATATATATATATATTAACAGCCAAGTTACTGGAAAGTCGACTGTCATCCCAATCTGGTTAATGTCCAACTGGTGTGTCCTTGCTGTTTGGATGTCTGTAAAGAAAGGGGGGAATAATGCCCACAGTTAAAAGGAGGTGATCACTAGTGTGCATGCATCCTTGCTCCAAGAGAAAAATGAGTAAGTGGATAAGGCCAACTGCCCAAAACACTCAAAGATGATAAGAGGAAGGAAGGAGAAGAGGCAGATCAGAGAAGCCAAAACAGGGGGAGATGGGAGACGTGTGGAGAGGAGGTGGGAGATGTTGGAGAGCTACTGGTGATTTGACTGCGAATATATATATATAAGAACATGATAACAAATTAATTAAGTTGGACTGTAACAGCTAGTGGAGAATACTGTGTTGCATGCATAAATGGCGACACATGCAACGTACGTACTGGCAGGGGGCTGCACACGCACCTGCCCCTGCAGCCTGGCCCCTGCCTCTGCTTCGACGCACCCACCAAGCAACATATTACATATATATATACGATTGCACATGCTCGATCGATCGTTCCCACGGATGGATGCTCCTCTTATTCATGGTGAATTATTATTTAATTTGATCATCGAAAATTTTATATGGTTCTGATTGAAGAAGGATGTTCATGTTGATTAGTTTGAGATCCGCTAGCTTCATCAAATTAGACATCCACCGGCACATTCCATCGTCATCAGCACCTCTCTCTGTATATGCGCTCCTGTGTCTAATTGATTAATTGCATGCATGAAACGTACTTCTTATCATGCACATGTTTTGTAATCAATTGGTTTAGAGGATCATGATATATATCATTAAGCAATTAACAATCTTGTAGTTGAACGATGAGTTATAAACTCCGACTTAATCTCGCATGGACAAATGATCATGATATTACTAATTAAGCTCGTCGCCTTATTATGAATGAAGCACATACATTCCTTATTGCATGACCGGCCAGTATCGACGTACAAGACCAAGACCCACACATACATATATATATAAGAGCACTAGAAAGAAGATCACAGGAAACGTTCGTAACGTTTTAAGTCCGTTCTGATCACTTGGCTCACAAACTAATTAAGAGTCTCGATCTATTTAGGTTGCCATCACGTACAGGTCTGAGACAGAAATAAAAATGACATCTTCTGTTTTTATTCCCAATAAGAATTATCGAAGATGAAAATGTAAATGAAAGCGAGTGTTTTGATTCTGCATCTATTTCCACTTCTGAATTAGAAAATAGAAATAGAAACGGAAATTTTTGCTTCTATCCATTTGTTATCTTATCTACTTGACCCAATAAGAATCATCGGAGATGAAAAGGTAAATGAAAGTGAGCGTTTTGATTCACGCATCTATTTCCTTCCGTTTTTGCTTCTATCCATTTGCTATCTTATCTACTTGACCCAATAAGAATTATCAAAGATGAAAAGGTAAATGAAAGTGAGTGTTTTGATTCCGCATCTATTTCCACTTCTGAATTAGAAAATGGAAGTAGAAACGGAAGTTTTGCTTCAACCCATTTGTTATCTCATCTATTTGACCCAATAAGAATTATCGGACATGAAAAGGTAAATGAAAGTGAGTGTTTTGATTCCGCATCTATTTTCCCTTCTGAGTTAGAAAATGTAAGTAGAAACTGAAGTTTTTGCTTCTATCCATTTGCTATCTTATCTACTTGACTAAATTTAAATCTCTAGATTATATAAATCTATATAATCTATATAGTGTAAAAAATTGTAAACTAGTCTAAGTGTCATTACAACTATTAAAGTAAATTGTAAACTTAGAAAACATATAGATTGCCATTTGAAAGAAGTCAAAAAAAATGATAAAATCACACCGCAAATAATATAAGTAATAAAAATCCCACAATCCACATGTAAATTTATAGACCCTTAAATTGGATGTGGAAAGAATCTCATCCAACGATCTAAAACTCAAATTCATAGACCCTTAAATTTATCGGATGGACTTTATCAAATTTCTGTATCCATTATCTGATTCGGAAATTAATCAGAATAATAAATATATGGTATCCGTTGGAAGCCCTACATAGTTTCTATCCACATACTAATACGTACTTTTAAAAACAAACATGCTCTCATGACAAGATTCCCATGCACAAACTAGCATCTAAGGTTCTAAGAGTAATCTGCACCTGTAAGTCTCTTTTCCATCCCATCATAGGTTAGAAATCATCTATAGATAAGTAACATTACAAATCATCAATTACTGGTTGAGAAAAATATTGATCATGTGAATGCATGCTCAGCATTTTAAGATGTTAAACGTGTAAAAAAGGTTGAAGTAAAGAAACTCACATAGTTGACCAACTTATTTATTATATCTATGTATTAGTTTTCAGTCATTTTTTTCACACTGAGCAGATCACCTTGACCACCTAATCCGAATCTATCCAAACATACTCACTTTATATTCTCTTTATCTCCCTTCATTATTATTCGGACTTCATGTGAGCTCCACCTCTGTGTCGGAGCCAATTGCGAAACCCAACAAAAGCCCAGTGACGGAGGCATAGCTGGCCCATTTAGTGCAGCTCTCATTTTGCTAGAGAGAATGAAGAAAGAACTCAAACACACCAATCGCTAAAGGTGGGTCGATTGATCATACTGAGGTGTGAGCTATTTTGTATTTGGGAGTGTGAATTTAACAAAATAAACCTATCCAACAATTCAAGGATAAATATGGACAAATATCCAAACAAATAGATAGCAATATTGCATGTCAATAAAATCTTAATTTTAAATATTATCTTTCACTTTTATTGTATTTGATTCCCGATATAAATGAAATGCACATGTAAAGACTAAAGATTTTTGCATATGAACTAGTGTCAGAAAAGATAATTACATATTTATCAATGTTGTATTAATTTTTATTTGCCCACATATAACGAAAAATGCTAATAGTGTGCAAAAAGAGTACCACAGAATGCTCCTTTTGGACATGTTTTGTGCACACAAAAAATGGTGCAAAAATATTATTATTCGATCTTTCACATAATATTAACATTTTTAATGATATATGTACAAGTGCAAATGCAAGAATCCCCTGAAAGCTATCTTCTAATCTCATTAAAAATTTCCCCATAATCTAATCTCATCAGATGCAAATTATTCTACTCTCAATTATTTTACCTCAGTCTGAATTGAATGAGCTGAATGAGCCCTATAAATGTTACATGAGCCAACATCCAAAATTCCTTAGAATCAATATGCAAGATTTCAAAGAGTACCATTTGATGCACGGCATTTGGTGCAGTCAATATTTTTTTTAAAAAAAATTGTGACACGAGATCCATGTCACTTTATCTTGGCGTGGACCAAATATCTAATTACCTTACACCAAATTTGCACTGTTCACATCATTTTTTGGGGGGCCGTACGTGGACCCCAAGTTAAACGAGAGCTTGAAAAAAAAAATGGGAGCTTGGGGGCTCCACCTAAAAAAAATGAAAAAAAAAATTAGGATTTCAAATGGCACTGTCGGTGGGATACATAATGAAGGAAAAAATAGACGCCTATGTACTTGAAGACATAGGAATCCCGTCACCACCGTTGGGTCAGACCTGGACTCCAGCGACGCTTTTCTATTGACTGGGCTGGACCTCATGACGCTTGAAGGTGGGCTGGGCCGGGAGTTTCAGGGACCAGGCCGAAACTAAGTAAGGGAGTGGGCTGGCCCACGGGCCTTCTCTTTCAAGGTGTCTCCACAAATGAGTTGTTTTAAAAAGTAGAGAGAGAAGGGACTCATTCAAAACATCCACAACCTCTACACGCACATGCAAAGGACTATATATACAACCACCAAAATGCTGAAAGAACTTTCTGATTCCTAACAGTGGTGTTGTGTCATGTTTGCACCCCCCCCCTCCCCCCCAAGTTCCTCACATTTGTCGGATTTCAATGGTCCAAACAGCCCATATCAAGAATATCTATGCACTCGATTTCTTGGGGATCCGCAAGTGAAGTGCTGTGGAGTAGTCTCCCCCATCTAGTGGGGATTTCCCATCTCTCAATTCATGGGTGAAGTTGGTTGGCAAGTGGCAAACTGATGGAAGGCATAGAAGGGACTGGTGTGCATGGAAACAGGATTATGAGCTCGTAATGTAATGGCATGTCGAGATTTCTCACTGCCGTATTGTGTACTCTTTTCTTGCATATGGTTTGCAAATTGTAGAATTGGTTTCTCATCTACCTGGTTTATATATATATATATATATATAAAGGATCCTCTGTGTTTCGAAGTCATTGCTACGTAAGTAATATGTAGAATTATCACTTTGTCAACAAAAGTTATAACTTGTCCTATTGATATAATGTTTATTATCTTTTTATACTCTAGTCACTTAATGTAAAATTTTATTTATATATATATTAAGAGCACATATAACTCTCCGTGCTTCCAATTCTTTGCCTCCACTTGATCCATCAGTTGGTGCCCTTCTTCTCAATACTTCTCCAACGATTTGCTTCAACGGAACTGCTTTGTTCAGGTCAGTCAGTCGTCTCATACCCAATCCCTTACATCGAACCACTTCTCTTAGAACAGCCCATGCATCCAAGTGCGCTCGTGCTCTTTCTACCTTTGATCTCCTTACGTTGGATTAATAACGGCAGTTTATTAATCAGCTCTTGCCTTTATGTGAGCTAAGACACATTTTATTGTAAATTCAAGTGCTCTACCACTTGTTTGTCCTTTTCTCCTGGATTACACCACATATGGTTAGAATTTGCACATAGTTCTTGAATAATAGTCTCGTATCGATTAAACGGGTTGTGGTTCATGTACTTATGACCTTGAATCTGCATATCTAAATAATGGGTTTTGTGAATTTTAACATGGTATCAGAACATGCTCTTGAGTCTAACTCCATATATTTCTTTCTTATCTTGTCACTTTCACTTAATTAATCTCCACAGTTCATCTTAACTATGTTCAACATAATGAAAATGCAATGTCTTTGTAAATCCGCAAAGTCCAGCAGCCTTGATTGGCTTTCGTGCTCGAGGTTTTGATGAAAACATCAATCTCCCAGCAAAATATAATCTTGCCCAGGGATGAAGAGCATACTTATCCAACCTTAATCTTATTGGTTTAAACCGAATAATAATTTTAGTATTTGAAGACGAGTCAGACTTGCGACAAAGCATGCGTGCAGTCTAAAAAAAAATCAAGTCTATATCAATCCAACCTCCATCCATACATGTAATCTTATCTTTGGTCAGACAATTGTAAAAAATAAAAATTACAAATAAATTATTATTAAATATAAATTTATAAAATAATTATTACTGAAAATATATTAGCAAGTATACCACTCGTAAAATCATATTGTATAAATATGTCATTTTTATTTACATGTATATCACTTTTTTTGTCAGAAACATAAAAAAATCAAACTTAGATGATTTTACATGACATTTATATACTATTTAATTTTATGTAATGATATGTATACATGTTAATATATTTTTAAAAATATTTTTTTACAAATTTTCTTTTAATAATAATTTATTTATAAAAATCTCAAAATAAAAAAAGAAGATGTTGCAACTCTTCCTGCTCAAAATAATGGGCCGGTCACTTTGGGCTCATTTAGATGTCCATTTTAGTTTCAGCCGTCAAATCAAAAAGCAGATGGTACAAACATATAATGTCGAATAGGAACTGATCTATCTATAAAGAACATATAAAAGGCGGACTGCACTGCATGCGGTGCAGTAGGTATTTATTATTTGAAGATAGGGAGAGATCCAAGAGTTAACCCGGCGATGACGATGATCAAGATAGAAGCCCATTACATTGGGGCGTGTAACTGGAGGCCTTTTGGGCCAATCTGTCGGCCCACTAAGAAGACCATGTCCACTCTCCACGGCCCTTCATTTCTCAACTGACCTTTCAGGGAAAACCTACTATAATCTGTAGTAGAGATGTAAATGGATTGGATCTAACTCCGGTAAATTAATACCATATTATATTCGTGAAATTTTTATAAATATCATATCTAGATAGTACCATATTATTTTTGCGGGTATGGATACGGGTACATCTGTTACAAGTATAGATATATCCGCGGATATCTATATCCGTCTATAAAACATGAGTCTATGTCCACATCTAAGGGGACGTGAGATTTATGGGATGTGAAAAAAGAGAAATTCGGTTAATAATTTTCTTATTAAAGTAAGTTTTATATTTTATAAAAATATTTTTATAATTTTAGGAAGAATGTCAAACTCACAAACCCAACAAGGAGAGCAAAGAGCTGAGTTCATGCTAAAATGATAGGTTTAACATGCACAGTGAGTTATTAAGAACGGATTCAGATCGAGTATAGATTCGGGTGCACTAAATTCATATCATATTGAATATGAAACGGATATTTTAAATACATCTGAATTCGAATCTATATCCGTTTATTCAAATATTATTGATGCATCACGAGTCGAGTGATGCGGATAATCGAATTTATAAATATTTTTGACATCCTCTGTGGTGATATTTTGTAGTTCTTTTGTCAAATCTCCGTCGCATTTCGAGTCGCCGACGTGTCTTTCCTACTCTCCACAGAGTCTCAACGTATTCTACTGGGACTCTTCAACTACATCTGTCCTGTGGAAGGAATCTTGGGCAAACACGCTAATTTCCCCCCGTAAACAAAGACCCAACTTGTATAAACTTATAAAAGAGGATCAGCTTCCAAGGTGGAGCCATTCTCGAGCTACTAGAGTATATCTATGGGTTTCAACGGGAGACCCATGCCTGCTCTCTCATTTTGTCTTGGGCCGTTTTTGTTGCTTTAAACTAATCAATTATTGGAACTGTGTAAGGTAAGGCACACAATTCTATCCCTTTGACCTCGTTGGACTACTGTGTGTGGGCATCCGCATCTCCTGGTGCTTGTTGATTGCTCTCTCCCTCTTTTCAAACTGAAAGGAACAAAGACCAAAACCAAAGATCATGAAATCCTAACAGATGGACAATGGAGGTGACCATCCAGGAAGACCCACCGGATTGAGACCGGAGCAAAAGTAGACAACCCCAAATGCCTCAGTTAACGTTCTCCACTTGGCAAAAACGCCCCCCCCCCTTCCCACCGCCATCACACATCATGAGAAATTTCTGTATAACTGCCTATTTGCACAAACACTTGCCCATCTCATGAGTCCTAGCTTCAAGGCTCATCGTCATTGGGCGCCGATGCTCTCACGCCACCTGGAGGTGCTTAATTATTGAGGATTCCCCACATGGGAGGGGGAGGGGGGGGGGCATCAGGGCCACACTGTTTTCACTCCGTTTGTGTTGTGCAACTAAACCTACCTTCCTCTTTACTTTAAAGCACTAATGAGGGCAGCAAGATTCCACAATCTGATGCAAACCTCCCCGTGATAGGAGAGGTTGAGGTGGAGGTGGGGGATGTGATGGGGGGAAGTTGCTTCTAAGACCTGGAAATGGGGACTCCAACAAAAGTCTTGAAGATAGAGTGATGTGATGGATAGCCGTTCTAAAGCTGAGCTATTATCTCCACACACATCAACAACAATTTTTTTTTTTAAAAAAAAAGCCCAATCAAAGGGGGGCAAACATAATCATGGTATTACTTGACAGAGCATCTCTCTTTTAACTCTAATTATAATACCCCCACAAAAGTTGAAAAGAAGAAGAGGAGACAAGCTAAGCTGTACTTAATCCTTTGGCTTAGAGGTGAAAAAAAAAGAAAAGATGCCACACTTTAAACCCCCTACTTTCCACCCTTCAAATCATCGACAAAGTAGAGCTCGTCTCTTTGATGAACCCAATGTAATGGCATCTTGATCCACCCTGATTTCTAATCTAGAGAGAGAGAGAGAGAGAGACGTGAAAGCCTCCTCCAACCGTCGTCACTGACCAACCCGAGTCAGGCATGGAGATGTGAGTGGAAGGAGTTCAAGCTTTGAAAGTCTGTGAGGAACATGGAAAGGGATAAAGGCAACAGAGACGTGAAGGACTGTGTTTGCTGTCTCCTCCCAATTTCCACGAAACCGAGATCTTTCTTCTCCGGTGACGGCTGGCGGAGGCGGCAGCTGCCGCCCATTGGGTGGACCTTACACAGCACAGCATTCCCGTCGCTGTCCGTCGCCACCGGCCGGCGGCTGCCATGGGATGTGCCAAACGGCCTAACCCACATGAGTGCTGCCTTGGATACAACACACGCTGCTCACCAGCGTCCTCCTCATGAATCATGATCATGTTTTTCACTGCGTCAAATTAACAAACACATGCGTGGATGCATACATTGCAGCCAGTCAGTATGTTGATAATTAACTCACGTAGCTTTACGTGGCTACCTCCAGGACCGTGAGTGATATCACTGCAATTATGATATGTATCCGCACTTTTATGATCAAGAGGTTGCTACGAGCACTCAGATGGCGTCTAATTAATCTTAGCCAGGTGCCTTCACCTTCTAGAAACCCATGCCGCTGTACGTTCCAGATTTTGTTTTCTTAATCTTTTCACTTCTTTTAATAAAATTTTTATTTAATTTAAGAAAAAAAATAAAAAGGTGGACGCCGGGTTTGTTAAACAAAAGAGAGTGCAGAGAACTCATTCTTCCCTAATTTTAAGACTCCAACATGGCTCAGTCACATCAAACATGCAAGTTAATTAAATTTTAAAGAAAAATGATGACAGAAAATGGATAGATGGTTCAAGATAGATTGGTATCGATCGGGTCACCTAGTTAATTTGAACTTTTAAGAGAGAAAAATGGAGTACCCACTAATCATGGTTTTTAATTATTGTTCATGTTTGAACTCGTTCAACATTTTTTTTCTCCCTAACAAGGCATTTCTCTGCATGACTTTACGAGTGGTTTGTCTTCATATATAGGACATCCTTTGAAGCTCGGATCCTTGCAGGGAAGTCATTACACGTACAGACCATGTATTAACATCTGAAGGGATACTTGATTTGTTCTGTAAAGGATCCTCGATTAAACCTGTGATGCATGTGCACTTTATAAAGGAGATCCAAAACACATGGTGAGCTGTAGGCCGAAGGAAGGAATATCACATGATCAATGCATGTTTATACTTCATCTACTGAAGAGTATATTATATGTTTGTGATAAGATTTAATAGCTATATGATACACATTAAATAATATAAAATATGTCATGTTCAAGCATAATGTTATATCAAAGGCCAATTTAGTGTGAAGAGATTCCTCGACATTGTAGAACCCAAGGAGGGCCATGCAACCTTGTTCTTGCCTTTTATATATGGAGACGTTGGCGACTTTGATAACATAATAAGGGCGAATAAGATGAGTTATTCTGTCTACTCACCTTTAACTGAGTTGGATAGTAGGGTTAATTAAGTTATCTGAGGTCGGTTAGGATTAAGGCCTTTATTCTATGAATAACTCATTCTACCATTTCACATGGAATGAGTTATTCTCAGAGTAAGATTAAGTTATCAAACTCAAAAAGAGAAAATCTAAATAATAACTCACCCGGACCCACCTCGGATAATTTATCGTAACATGTTATCAAAGTGGCCCACAAGATCATACAATTAGTGGTGAAGTCTCGTTACAACAATAAGGTTGCTCCTCTATGACGGGGAGATTGTGAGTTCAAAACCGAAAATAATTAGGTATAGTTCTAATTAATTATCAGGTCAAATAAAGTATACTTCACACTTACCTAATATTGTTGCATTATAATTTTTAATCAGTGAACAAGGCTAAAAGTACAAATTAATTACAAAAAAGGAGTACGATTTTGAAGAAAAGTGACAGCAATTGGTGGGTGTTACCATGGATATATATATATATATATATATATATATATATATATATAGTTTACACAGACATTTGCTCTTTAATACTTTGTCACATAAGCATGAAAATATATATATTTTAGTGATCGTTACATGAATAACGCTAATAAATTTTATTTTCATGAAAATATCTCTTAAAATCATAACTGAATGAATACCCTTCTTAAAGAGAAATATATTATAAATGCCTTGTTAATCACATATATAAATACCCCGGCCTCTAGCATAGTTTAGATAAATGTCACGAAAGCAGTTTTTAATTATATAATTAAATACCCCCTCTGGCATCTATACTTTAGGCAATTGTCCTTAATTTGTTGATGTTTTTCTCCTCTAAGAAGAATATGCTTGTAATTATAATTTCAAGAGACATTTTTACGTAAAAAAACAATCTATTGGAATTATTCATGCAAAAAACGCTATACATATTTTATTAGTTACACTATTTAATGCATGTAAGGATTGATCATGTAGGAATTCTATTGGTTTCTGAAACGTATGGATGTGTACTTGAAAATCATGGCCAGGCTATCCTGATGTTCTCTCTAATTTTGAGGTTGGGATTTTTTTTGTTTTTTGGTCGTTGTTGCTTTTAGTTTTGGGTAAGAGACATAATTAATCAGGAACAAACAGAGAAAAGAGTACACATGCACATGCACACACAGATGTGAACAAATACATATACAGGGAGATTTAATATAACTAAATGTGTGTTTTTCTTTCATTGCTATCGATCGCTCCCCCACTCAAACAAAACAAGACAAGACCATTCAGGATGTCATTGATAGTTGATCAATTTGCCATATGGATTGGGACTAAAAATAGACCATAAATATGGAGGCCAAATTCATGGCCTAACCTCACACAGTACTGATCCTTTGAAAGTTCCATCATCCCGGCCCCCAAGACATGCACATTAAACATTTTCAGCCATCCCCATCTGCACACTTGTCATCTTCCGACTCCCGGCCGGGCCGGCGGCGCCGGCGCCGGCGCCGTTTTTTCACTCTGGGCACTAATTGATTGGCACGTCATGCCGGCGCTCTCAGGGAGCTTTCCCCTCTCCGCAGGCAGTTCACACTTTTGTTAATGTTGTTGTGTAGGGGAGCCCACCTAGTTACCCCTTAACGTTCTTGAACTCTTAATTAACGAGGGGAGGAAGATCGATCCCATAATCTGATTGCTGATGGGATCAGAACACACAAACACACAGGGAACTCCTTTGCCCCCACAGTCATGAAAAGAGAGTGCATCATGTGGTGGATGGCCCCCTTTGATACCTAAAGTTAGGGAGCATCGTCCATTATCTCCCCCCCCCCCCACCTGCACCCTTCCAATCCCTTGTTAATTATCATCCCCCAGCTTACAGGTTAGAAAATGAGAGGAGACAAAACAAACTTATAATTATCTTTTTAGCTTCAAGAACAAGAAAAGATGCCCAACTTTTGCACCCTTATAATTATGTTTTTAGTTGGGAGGATGTCGTAATTATATGTCATTAATTCATTCCAACATCTACCAAATGACGACCCGAGGTTGAAAAAGCAATGTTTTAATTAAAAGCCAAACTAGCTAGGCAGAGTATGCAGTCACATCCGACGAAAAAGATGGAACCGGTCATCCCTTCGATCGGTTCCACTTCTTGAACAATTCAATTCATCCGGTACTCTTTCATTAGTTAGTTATTTTTGAGCCAACTGTAAAACTGATCATGCATGTGAAGAATGTTGATCAGCATGGCACCTTGATCCTGACACAACATGCATGTCACACTCTGTCATTCGTTGTTATCTGATCTAGAAAGACAAATATATATAACTTAAATTTGATACTCCTGATCATCTTCAAACATACTGACCATGAATTCATTCATGATCGAAACTGTCGCCAAACAAGCAGGAAAGAGCGTAAAACACATGCCATGCCAAGAGCGACATACATATATATACATAGCATGCTAATTAATATTCCTCGATACGGTGATTGGAGACCTTCCTCGTCCGACCGGCCTCCGGTCCGATTTTTGAAAACCATACAACTTAACAAGGATTGTTCTATGAACCATGTTCTGTGAATGGGAGGGATTCCTGCTGACACAAGAAACAAAGGAGATGTGAGAGAGAGAGAAAGAGAGAGAGAGAGAGAGAGAGAGAGAGAGAGAGAGACGTGAGGGATTGGTTAAGCTGTCACCTCCCAACAGGAGGGCGGCCACCACATGCATGCTTGCTCTCTAGAAAAGGCCGGCCGTGGCGGCCGGCAGTTATGTGGACTCACACGGCGGGGCTTTCACGAGCGTCGCCATCCGTCGATACCTCCGCGGGTTGCGGCCGCCCAGCCCGCGGGGGAGGGGCCTTTTATGGCCCACCGTCGGCGTGCCCCGCCAACAGGATAATCTTATTATAAGTATTCGCCACCGTCCCCATCATGCCCCACTGCGGCAAATTAACAAACACCTGCATGGGGATGTGTACGTTCACACTTGCATGCGTAGCCGCGTAGGCCTCTATTAGTATTATGATTGATCCGCGTAACTGTTGTACGAACAGT
Source organism: Amorphophallus konjac (assembly GCA_022559845.1). Taxonomy (NCBI): domain Eukaryota; kingdom Viridiplantae; phylum Streptophyta; class Magnoliopsida; order Alismatales; family Araceae; genus Amorphophallus; species Amorphophallus konjac. The sequence continues at coordinate 16,112,411 of CM040127.1, read as the reverse complement.
GAATGTATATATATGCTACTAGGATTATTGAAATCCATCTCCACCTGCAGTAGTACTCTCCATGTCATGAGCACCCACATCTGACTATGCAAAAGGATGCCCATTTCACATATAGCTGATCATCATATATATATATATATATATTTATCAAGGTTCATCGAATCGGTGATCTCTAACGGATCGGTTATTCTCTGATCCGGTACAATACACCTGAGTCTCTCAAAAATATACTATCTCTCCTTGTGACTCGACCCGACTCGGCCTTACTCGGGACGATCTGCACCGTATCGAATTTTTTCAGATACGATACAACACGCCCGAGTCAACCCGAGTCGGACCGAGTCGACAAACTATGATATATATAATACATGAAAGTAAACTTCGTACTTTGACCAAAAATGATAGTAAAGTTTATAAATAAACAAGCGAGCGGGGAATGGGAAATATATAGGAGTGCAGCGTGGAAAATAGGGCATATTATGGGGTACAAGTAAAATTATAAACAAGTGAGAAATGAGAATCAAGAATAACACTTACGTTCACCAAGATGAGCCAAAAGAGGAAACAGATAACAGGATTAAATAATCGGGCTCAAAGATAGATGGGCCCTGGTTGGAAGTTAGGCCCAGGTCTTATTCTTATGGTAAAAACATTGAAAAAGTTGTATTCTTATCCTTCCTTTGAAATTTAAGACATGGTCGATCGGGTAATCAGATGTTGGGATATATAATATATCCTTTTTCCCGTCCCTATACCTACATTACGTGAGCTATCAGGCATCTATCCCACTTACACTAAGAAGAATGCTTACGACATCTCCAATCTATGTCAAATAAGTGTACTAGAAAATAATATTATAAAATTATTTTTCAGCTACTATATAGTTTTTTTCCGTAGTCTAGTGTTCTGAGACCAGCCGAGTACGAGGAGGGAAACGGAGATCAAAACTCAAAATTGACATTTCACAAATTTTCATAAATTAGGAAACGATGATCTCGCTAATTAATTAATAATTTAACGTCCGTAAATAATCCGGAGATAAGTGATCCTACTTTACGTGTTAGGAAATGAAATCGAATCCATAACCTTCCAATCACGAGGAGAGATGATGAATTACTGAGACACGTCTCATATTATTTTCATCCGTTAATAACGACAAGAGAGAGACACAAGGTTCAAAGACTTCTTTTCCCTTTTTTTTTTCTTCACCTCTAATCAGTTACTTGTTAGAAATCAAACTTAGGCTCAAGTCCTTTGAAGTCGGTCCGTCAAGGGATACAGTCGTGCCCGACTCTCCATACTTCAACCATCCAAGCACTGCGATCCCATTCCCTCCTTGCTTACTACCAACATCCTAACTTTCTTATTGAACTAAGAGTTTAATTAGACGTATACTCACGACGGAAGCATTGGATATACTTCGCTAAATGGGCACTACTTTCATAGTAAATTAAGACCAAGGACACCTCACCACACTTGAGGGGAAGACTTAAAAAGACGTGCATGCTCACTTGGTAGTTTTTTTTTTGGGGGGGGGGGGATCAAAGCACTTGGTAATTGATAAGATTCTTGCGACACGGCACACCATCTTGAGTCACTTCCACATGACAAAGGTGTTGCAGTGACGTATCCGGGCACCCTCTTTGATGTAACGCGGAATGTGAACATTAGAAAACATATTTAGGTCAGTGTTGCAAATCCCCATAAAGGGATTTGATGGAGATGTGAACCTCTTTTTTTCCCATTCCCTCTTCCAACCAAGGTGAACACGGATGGAGGCTTTCGTAGGGTCTCATGGCCCTTGCTTCTTAGGGGTAATTATCCAGAGGAAGCCAAAAGGGGTGACCTGCTTTTGACTTCCATAGGGTAGGGTACAAGGTTTGTACAAAACCCTGTGAATTGCCCCCATGTTTTCATGCCTAGATGGGTTCGGATGGAGGTTGCTTCCTCATCTACTTTCTCCCGTATGGCTGTTTGCCACAAGGTTTTCGGTGTGATCACTTGCAGCACATGCGCCTTCCCTTCGCACCCTCCCACCAAACTGACACGAGGATGGCAGTTTGTACCTAGCTTTTCATGTCCAACAAATCCTCTTCATCTTATGATTAATTAGGGTTGCAAGTTTAGATCGTGATTTGTCGGCTTGACTCGACTCTGGTGTATCTCTTTATATTTGGAGAAATCCGATACATGGTACGTCTTAAATCGGTCGAGTCGGGACGGGTCTTCTTTGGCCGGTAGTGATCCAGTTATTTTTCGACGACTTTTTACGAATTGGAGACATATCCATCGCCATATAAACTTGAGGAAGTTGATCTGACCTGATTCGAGACGAGTCTAGTCATTTTTCAGTAGATTTGATCTTCGAAGTGAAGGAAACCCTTCAACCATAACCCTAGAACCCTAGAAGACCAATGGAGAGAAGCTCAATCCAGTGAGGGAAAGGTCAATCCAACAGGGTTAGGGACATCGGTTGTAATAGGGCTGACCATAGATCTGGGGTTTGGAAGAGGGAGGGGGCAACTTGGATCAAGTCAGTCACATGTAACTCATACATATGGTATCGGATCCGAGAGATCTCGATCCGATGCAAATCAACGAGTCGTAGAACCGTAGTTTAGACGAAGCTCTTCTAATTGACCTAGACAAATCAAAAGTTGGGCCAATTTCCAAAAAAAAGTCAAAAAATTGGGATAAAATGGACTCGTCAAAGATTGATTGAGAATGGGTTCTGATTGAATAGTTGCTCAACTGAGGCCATCTCAAGTTAGGTTGAGCTAATCCCTATGTTTAACTTGATCCTAATAAAGTTTATGTATAGATAGAGAGAGAGAGAGAGAGAGAGAGAGAATCTTATGGGTGCTTAGTAGTAGGGAGGTGATTTGATAACCAAAGGAAAGATCTGACGGTCTATAAAACGATGGGCTAAATGAACACGTGTAGCTGATATACTTGCGCGCGTGTGGTGCCTTTTTCTTGGTAGGTCGCAAGTGTGGTGCCTTGCAACTATCCAACATGAAATATATCACGTTAGACAATATTGGGCAAAGAAATTCTGCCGAACAAAGTTTTATTTTCTCCACATCAAAAACTAAAAAAATCCCTATATACCCTCTGTCATATTTCTATTTCTCCATTAATTTAAGATGCACCAACACATCATGTGTGACGATATATTTGTAGCCATAAGATGCTAATTTTATGTGACCAGATGGCTGAAAACTAGTAGTAAAAAATAATTATATTGATTACACGTCAGCAAAGTACATAATTTCCTAGCTAAAAATCAATAGGGAATATCTTATTTAATTCGATGAGGTTAATATTTAAAAGAGACCTTTATTTTAATTTATATAAATATACTGATTTTTAGATAGTTGTCAAACTTTTTTGTAAGTGTTTTGGCCTATTTATTCTAAATGTACTCTCTTAATCATTGGACTCTATTCACCGTTTTCAAAAACTCGTCCTACCAACTTTAAGAGAAAATCCTCTCTCTTCATAAATTTGTCAACCTCCCACTTGTGTTGGTCTATTTCGCTTCTTAATTTCACTTAAATTTTACGTAGTTCAAAAGTACAAATTGAATTCATTTAGGTGCACAAATGAATCGGCGAGAGATCCCAATACTTAAAATCTCTTTAAAATCCACTTCCCTCGAATGTCCTTTCACTTCCAAACAATTGGAGAACAATTATGTTCCATCTGGACCAGTGTATTTAATGCCCCCTTAAGAGTGACCATGTTTTAAATGGTCATTTGATGGAGAGTGCCGTCACATGGGATCGATCCCACGATAATTTATCATGGGGTCGATATCTGGACACTTAAATATATGGAGTCGACATATAAGGAGATCATCTCCCATAGATTGAAGAGCCCAGATACTGGCCCCATGATAATTTGTCATGGGGCCGGCATCATGTGAACATCTCCATATATATATAGGGAAATGTTCACGTGGGGCCGATCCCATGACAAGTTGCCATGGTGGACCCTTAAATATATGGGGCCAACATATTATAAGAAGATCATCTCCCATGAATTTAAGAGTCCAAATATCGACCCTATGATAATTTATCAGGAGACCGACACCACGTGAACATTTCCCATATATATATATATATATATATATATATATATATATATATATAGGTCAGGTCCGCTTTAATAGGAGTCAAATATATTTATAATATCTCATTAGGTAAATCTCAAGGCCTATACCAAGTTTCTGATGATAGGCAATTTTACTTTGCATTCTACCGGTATACAAATGGTTATAGGCATTAGATATGATGCTTCAGTATATATGCTCCATAGATTACGTGGTTCATATATTGACACTCTCTCTCTCTCTCTCTCTCTCTCTCTCTCTCTCTCTCTCTCTCTCTCTCTCTCTCTCTCTCTCTATATATATATATATATATATATATATATATATATATATATATATATATATATATGTTTAAAGAGAAGTGACCTCGTATCGAAGTTTGAGCCATCCGATCTTGATTGTAATCACGCTTGATTAGAACTCTACAACATAGGAAACGGATCAGGGGGGCCCATGGTAATAACTCTGGAGAAAATCTTCCGATGCCTAAGTCAACAAGGTAGTAGAGCTATGTGTGGAGGGAAAGGGTAAAGAGGCAGGGGGTGGGCACGAGACTGCTCCCCACCAATGAGGGTGGCTGAGAGTGCTCAGAATGGCTTACCTTTTCAGAGGGCTTCCTTTGATCTTTCTAGTGGTTCATTCTCTTTTGGGGACGGGGGAAGAGAGAGTGTTTAGGGGACGTTACCTCTTAAATGCGGGCTCTCCCTTGTTCGAGAGCGCTCATCCTTCTTTCCTCTTGACTCCCGAGTTTCCCTCGATCGGTTATGCTCGGCCGCCGTTTGGACTCTTCCCCGAGCGACCGTTACTCGGACCCCCGAGTCCGGAGACCGCCTAAGTTGTGTCGGTCCGAGTGAGTTGGACTTCTTGATAAGTGGACCCAATAAGGGGACTGTCACTTGTTGGGCTCTGCGGGTCCAGTTGAGTCGCGTTGGGTCACATATCTTTCGGACCGATAATTTATCCCTCTCCAATATATATATATATGACTTCAACAGGTATATTGAAACTTCGGAGTTATTTGATGATTTGATGTAATTAAAGACCGTAAAATATAGTAAAAGAACTATATTTTGTGATATTAGACACAATGTTTTACGTCAGACCAAGCACCTTTTTAATCAAGTCATTAGTTACAATCTGTTGACTATGACTTTTGACAGAATATATTGAAACTTAATCAAGACAGTAATAATCTGTTGATTTACCGGCCGGATTATCGAGCTAATTAAAGCAACTTCATTTCCTATTATTTCAAATATTTTCTGTTCATCTCATTTGAATATTAGCTTGTTTACTGCAGACTAATTAAAAATTCTCAATTCTCTCTATTTATTCTTTTCTAGGACGACATTCGATGTTACTTATCCTTTGGCTTCACGTGAATGTACATATGAAAAAAACCTTCTTTTCCTCCCCAGTCCCCACCTCTCTCTCTCTCTCTCTCTCTCTCTCTCTCACTCAGAGTCACTCACTCACTCACTTAGAAATCATTATTTAAATTGTTAATTAATATTGTACGTTCATTAATTAGTTGCCTGAGACCTTGATTAGAGGGAATTAAAAGGGTGCGCGTCCGAGAGTGATGCGGCTGCACGCTAGCATGGTGAAAACTGTACCGATAGAAACCACATGTTACCCACATCATGGGACAACTAATTAATTATGTGGACACTTTCATGTCTCAGCCGTCCATTTCGTGTCGTAAAGTTCGGTAGCCCAACTGGGTTACACCATATCCGGCCCTCCTCAGCCGTTCACTCAACAATCAGATGGCTGCCATCAGGGCTACACACAGAATTTCCCCAGTGTGTTGGACGGTAGTGCGCGCGTGAGGGGACGGTCATTAATTGTCATTTGCCACTGCAGGAATTTATATTGATGTACTCTTTTGGCTACTTCTGGCTATACTTTGCTGTACCGAAGGGAAGAAGGCACGCAGAACCTCTCTCTCTCTCTCTCTCTCTCTCTCTCTCTCGCGCGCGCGCGTCAGAAGAACATGTATGGTGTGCTAAAGGAATGCGGGATAAAATGAAGGAATAAAAAGAATTAATGTGCTGAGGTGGTGAACTGACCCACACCCAAACAAAAAATGCTGTTCACATTTGCTTTGCAGGTCTCGGGGGGGAAAAAATGTGATGGCAGAAACATATGTGAAGATATATAGGAAAGACAGCATGATTGGGAAAGAAATTTGAGTTGATGGTTGAGGACGGAAATTGATCCCACAGCAAATAAATGTTCTTCGCGTTTTAGAGCATGCATGGATGAGCGATATGGACTTTTCCACCGGCTGGTGTCTGCGCATGAATTACATATATTAAGGTGGAGAAACATTATTCAAGACTTTGGAAATCTGAAGTCCAAAATGTTGCCAGTCTTGTGTTCAATCAAATCGTTTAATTTCCTCAATTTTTGTTACACTGCATGTGGACTGTGGACTGTGGTCTCTCTCTCTCTCTCTCTCTCTCTCTCTCTCTCACACACACACACACACACACACACCGAAGGTGAGGCGGGCAGTAGTGTCCAAGACATCCTTGCAGACTCCATTAAAACTCATTTAATATTATCGGCTCATTGGCAACGAACTAATAAGATGTCAAACATTAAATTATAAAGCAATCTAATTAACCCAAAACTTTAACATAGTATTTTGTTACAAGATAGACTCAATATGCTCTTATTCTCCGCAATAACTTATACTAGACAGTATATAGCTGTGAACTAATCCAATGAAACAAAATAGGACCATTGTTCTATCTCTCAAGTCATTATAAATACGGATCTCATCCTAGGTTAAATCTCCTCTATGCTGAAACAATTTGAGAGTTTGAAGGTACATCGAAAGCCCACCTCCCCCAGTAACTAAACCTCAATTATTGTCTGGGGAAAAAAAAATACTTACTGCTTTGATAGTTGGATCACTAGGTTACAGTCCCATTACGAGCCACTTCATGACCTCACTTGGTTTAATGTCCAACTGATGCAGTATGCAACAAGTGTTTCTCATTTGACTGGAAGTCCCATGGCTGCCCAACAATCAAACTCCAGTCTCCCTCGGCCCTCGCTCTGCCCCTCCGCGTGGATCTGTGCCTATCAGCTACGTCTATCCATCTATCTCTATCTTCTGCCCCTCTCTATCCACCACCTTTCTCCAATGAGGTGCGTACCATCACCATGCACCTATCTGAGCACACTTCAATCAGAGCAGAACAACAGCAGCAGCAGATATTAAAAAAGATTAGGGACAGACTGGGGAACTGCACCGCGTGAGGGTACGGAGGACTGCGGCAGCTTTCCATCACCGGACCGGTGACAGTATCCTCCTCCCCCCGCCCCCAAACCCCATCATTTAAAGTACAGGTATGCCCTACACACCCTCCTCCCGCCCCAGTACGAAAGAAACCAAGCCCTACCCTCCTCCGGTCCACGATATTGCCTTCCCGACGCGACAATTTAGCCCCCCCCCCCAACCTTCTCGCGATAAACTAACACCCCGTCGGAACCGTTATCCGTACGGTTATCGTTGCTGAGATAATAAAGAAGAAAACGGGACGGGGCCACCTTTTCTTTACAACAAAGCACGGAAGTGGAGGGTCACACATTTGCCGTAACGGCTGTAGCTGACCTCGCCGGATATTAAAAGCTTTTTTCACCGATTCGGATCCATCCACCTTCGCGAACAGATCCGGCAAAATCTAATTTGATTTCTCCATCCAAATCAATTCGACGTTTGGAAATATACGTTAATTTATAGCTTTTCAAATTACGGTCAATTTTATTTTCAAAATATAAATTTATCAAATAAAATTAAACGGAGAGTTAATAGCCACTAACAAGATCAAGGTGCATTCACAGGGTATGATCTTTCGGATGATGTGAAGGTCAACTCAAAAAGTGAAGAAAAATTAAATTAAGAGATTATAGGATAAAAGTAAATAAAAGATTTAAGTCGAGGAGAAAATCTTCTAATAATTATAGAGAGAAATGATCCTATAAAAAATATAACAAAATAGGGATCGGAGACGAAGACTTAGACCACGGGGGCAATGATCTTCGTCATCGTCTTCTTCACGATGAGACTTCTCCGATAACCAATCGCAAACTCAAACTTTATGGACATCAATTAAAGTTTTATTATTCAGTAACATTTGAGTTTGAACCTCTCGAGAGATAAATGGGAGAATATTAACATTTAAAAGAATAATAGAAATATCAGCGAGGCCTCTTAATATTTGACTCCCCTTCACAATTAAGGTCAATTTAGATCTAATCATTTTGACTCAAATTTAACATTGAATCAAAATAAGATAAAAAGTCAATTTGAATTTATTTTAATATGATTTGACCCATAAAACTTGTTTGACTTAGATGGAAAATACAATTAGACCGGAACTTAGTCAAATCAAATTCATAGCTAATAATGTTCATTAAAACGAGTCAAATCAAATTTAAAGCAAATAATATTCATTAAATTTTACTTATATACCTACAATAACTAAAACCAAGTTAATGTCATTGCCACCCCTATAGAGACTCTGACGGTGACTGGATCTGGGGAAGGAATGCTGTCTTAATTGGACATTCCGGGGGTCTCAACTTTCTCGATCGCCAGCGAGCTTAATTAAAGTAAACTAATTATTGTGAGTTTAGCTAGGTGATTAGTTTAACCTTAACGAGTCCTCTAGCGAGTCTAATGGCAAGGACCCCACCTTCGGACAGGAAGGTCCCAAATCCGATCATTTGGAGGTTTATCTTACTCAAATTTAATTTTTGAGAAATATGAACTTAAGATTTATTAGTCTTGAAAAGGAAGTATGTGCGGGAGTTAGACTTACTACTATGCTAAAATTTTAATTAGTAAAAATAAAAATAAAATTAATAAGGTGTTTGAGAATATTTTTTATTGAGATTATTTATGATTAAAAATTATTTTTCTTGAATTCTTATCTAGAAATTAAAAATAACATTTACTAATTAGTGACCTGTTTGGTAAAACCACATTAATCTTTAAAAATTATGGAATCTTATTTGGCGCACGTACAAGAGAGAGAGAGAGGGGGGGTCAAGTAGTTTTGGGAGAGGAGTGAGATTTATTCAACAAATGATTAAGTAATTTTTTTCCAAAGAAAGTTTAATGAAATGTTAAAAACCTTCCTAAAATATATGAAAAATGATACCAACCCGATTTTAACCCATTCTTGTCTGAGAATAAAATTTAACAGGAAAAATGATAAAAATACGAAATGAAACACCCCAAAATTTAACATTAACGAGGGCCTCTTCCGTGCTGTTCTGTAGCTTGCTTGCACGGACGAACGCCGAGAGCAAACGGCGAGGCGATTCTCGTCCGTGCGGGCATCGCAGCAGATGGTGAGATCTAGACCTATAAACGGATCGAATTCGGAACAGGTGTTAAATTTGAATTCGTATCCGATTAGTAATTAAATTATTCGTTAAACATTTTATTCAAATAATTATAAAATAAATATTAATTCTAATTTGATTCAAATTTTAAATGGATTATTATTAAATATATTTAAAGGTGAGTCGTATGAGCCGTGTGACAATGTTCTACGTTATTTTCTTTAAAAAAAAGAGTGGAAGTTATTTTTATTTTGGAGAAAGATTAGACTTCGTCCTATAAAATAGGAGATAATTTATCAAATAGGTGTAAGTATATTTCTCATTTTTAAATTATATTTTGAGAAAAAAAATAAAAAAGAACAATCAAATAATATATTAAAATTTAAGTTAATTATATATAGAATATGTGTATCCTTACATTTTTATCTAATGGTTCATATTCGATCGGATAATATCCAACACGGATATCTCAATATCCGAATTCGTATCCGATTAATAATCATATATCCGATTAAATTTTCCGCCGGATATTTTATTCGGATAATTATTATCCAATTAAACGAATACGAATTCGAAATCGGTTCAAATTTTAAACGGATAATTGTCAGACCTAGTGAGACCGAGGGGAACAGACGGTTCGTCAACCCGCACGTGCACTTCACACTGCTCGAGGTCACTTTGGGCATCTCTGTGTATGTACGTGTGCGCGTGTGTGTGTGTGCGTGTGCGTGCACGCGCGCGAGAGAGAGAGAGAGAGAGGGGGGGTAGGGCTATCGATGGGTCAGACTGGGTCGACAAGTCTGCGGGTGTAGTCCGATTTCAGATCAGGTTGTTAGATCTTTTTCGACCCGCAGACCCTTTGTCGGGCCAAAAAGTCCATCCCGACTAGGCCAACGGGTTGGGCTTGGGCTTTGAGTTCGACCTGTAGACCAGTCCAATCCGTTCTCTTTTCTCTCTCTCTTCAAATTTTAAAAACTACTTAATTAAACTTATGTAATTATACTTAATTATAAAATTAAAAAATTTTCAAATAAATCAAATAATTAACATCAAAATTTTAATTGATTTAGTGAGATTATATGTTTTATATTATTGAATTTATTAAATTTATTATTTTTATTTTTATTTAAATTTTTCGAGCAAGACCGTGCCTTAATTGGGATTTGCATTTTTTTATTAGTGTTTGGCCCACCCTGATCCAGCCCAACATAGCTCCGGTATAGGTCGAGCTGGGGCTTTCATATTGATGACTCAGGTTCGGGCCGGGCCAACCTAACCTCAGCCTCGACCCGACCCAATGACCATGAGACTGGTCACTGACACATCATGTGTACTGGTTTAATAGGTAATCAAAGTCCCCGAGTGATTACCCTCCAACCAGGAACAGTTTAAGGTATATGTACATGTAAAGTCAATCTCATGTTCGAGATCCCATCTCGAGCTGACTTTACAACCACATATCCTAGGGACAACGTAAAGTAACACAATCGCATATTTACGCTCAAATACCACTTTATTAATAATGAACAAAATCGTACAACTATTGGGCCTACCCGACCCGAAATTGACCTGTAGCACACCAACACTAACAATATCCCACTTGAACTACAGCCAATTGCCCACAACTTTGAGGCCCATCTTATCCTGATGACGCTCAAACATAGTCTGTGTCAAAGGCTTAGTCAGTGGATCTGCTATGTTGTCTTCTGACGGTACACGCACTACCGTCACATCTCCACAATCAACAATCTCCCGAATAAGGTGAAAGCGCCTGAGAATATGCTTTGACCTTTGGTGAGATCTCGGTTCCTTCGCCTAGGCGATGGCCCCATTATTATCACAAAATAATGGGATGGGAGCTGTTATCTCGGGAACTACGCCAAGTTCCAAGATGAATTTCTTCATCCAGATGGCTTCTCCAACTGACTGCCCCTCCATTCAACATGAATACAAATTCAGACATGGATTTGCAGTTATCTGTATCTGACTGGAAACTAGAATCTGTGTAAGCTCTAAGTTATAGGTCATCTCCTCCATAAAGCAGAAAAAGATCCTTAGCCCTTCGCAGGTACTTAAGGATGCCCTTTACTGCCTTCCAGTGCTCTTCGCCTGGATTTACCTGATATCTACTGACAATGCTTACCTGATATCTACTGGCAACATCAGGCCGTGTACATAGCATTGCATACATGATTGACCCTATCGTCGAAGCATAGGGTACCTTATTCACGTGTGTCACCTCCTCAGAAATTTTAGGACTTATCCCCTTGGATAGGCCAATTCCATGTCTCATGGGAATGAGACCTCTCTTGAAATTTTCCATCCTAAACCTTTTGAGGATAGTGTCTATGTACATAGATTGGGATAATCCTAGCATCCTTTTAGATCTATCTCGATAGATCCTTATGCCCAGCACATAGGATGCTTCTCCCAAATCCTTCATGGAGAAGGTCTTGGACAACCAAGACTTGGTTGATGTCAACATCTCTATATCATTCTCAATGAGTAAGATGTCATCAACATAAAGGACCAAGAAGGTCACTGAGCTCCCACTGACCTTCTTGTAAACACAGGGTTCATCTTCATTCCGAATGAAGTTGAAAGATTTGACAGCCTCGTCAAATCTTAAGTTCCAGCTTCTAGATGCCTGTTTTAATCCATAAATGGACCTTTGAAGTTTACATACCTTATTAGGATGTGGCTTGGAAGTGAATCCCTCAGGTTGTACCATGTACACTTCTTCTGACAGGTTTCCATTAAGAAAAGCTGTCTTCACATCCATTTGCCAGATCTCGTAATCCAGGTATGCAGCAATGGCAAGGAGGATCCTGATTGACTTAACCATGGCTACCGGCGAAAACGTCTCGTCATAGTCAATGCATTGCCTTTGACGATATCCTTTCGCCACTAGTCTAGTCTTGTATGTGTCAATCTGTCCATCTGCACCGATTTTCCTTTTGAAAATCCATTTGCAGCCGATAGGAACCTTCCCTTCGGGTACATCAACTAAGTTCCAAACTTTGTTGGTGTACATGGACTGTATCTCTGAATCCATTGCCTCTTACCATTTCTCGGAATCTACACTACGGATCGCCTCCTGGTACGACTGAGGATCATCATCCTCATCGATACATACCTTAGAGGACCACTCAGAGACATGTCCAACATATCTCTCAGGTTCTCTCGGTAGTCTACCAGATCTCCGTAGTGTCAGTGTTTCACCTTGAATAGGATCAACCGATACAGTCTCATCTAATGAGTTTGTGTCTATGGGTTGTGGTTCTTGGACCTCGTCCAATTCTATCTGGCTCCCACTATTTTTCTGGAGTAGATATTCTCTTTCCAGAAATACAGCTCTCTTGGCCACTAAGACCCTTTGCTCAGAAGGGTGATAGAAATAATATCCAAACGTCTCCTTTGGATATCCCACAAACCTACACTTATCGGTTCTTGACTCAAGCTTATCACTCTCGTTCTTCTTTACATGAGCAGGACACCCCCAAATTTTAATGTGATTAAAATTTAGTTTCCTGCCCTTCCATATCTCATATGGAATAGAAGGAACTGATTTACTTGATATCCTATTCAATAAATAAGCCGCAGTCTCTAACGCATAGTCCCAGAGAGACGAGGGTAGTCCTGACATAGACATCATGGATCGGACCATGTCTAACAAGGTCATGTTTCTCCTTTCGGATACACTATTGTGCTGTGGTGTATACGGTGGTGTCCACTGAGAAACTATTCCATGGTCTTTAAGATAAGAAGTGAATTCATGGCTTAAGTATTCACCTCCTCGATCCGATCGAAGAGCCTTAATACTTTTACCAGTCTGTTTCTCTACTTCATTCTTGTATTCCTTAAACTTCTCAAAGACTTGTGACTTATGTCTCATTAAATACACATAGCCATATCTAGAGAAGTCATCAATAAAAGAAATGAAATAGAGATAACCTCCTTTTGCTTCTATGGACATGGGTCCATACACATCCGAGTGTATGAGCTCGAGAAGGTCAACAGCCCTCTCACCATGTCCACCAAAAGGAGCCTTGGTCATTTTCCCCATGAGACACGACTCACAGGTATCAAATGACTTGTATTCGAACGAATTCAAATACCCATTTGAGTGTAAGTGAGAGACTCTTTTCTCACCTACATGACCAAGTCTGCAATGCCATAGATATGCATAATTCACTTCATCAGCATTGGAAATTTGCATAACATTAGAACGTGTATCTAATACATATAGACCATTGACTAATGAACCATTGGCTATATTCAAACCATTATTCATTATAGAGCACCCAGTGCTATTAAAAGCCAATGTGTATCCAATGTTATACAAGCCAGAGATTGAAATAATGTTCTTAATAATATTAGGAACATAATAACAGTCATTCAGCTCCAGAATGACTCCTGAAGGTAAACTGAGGCGTGCAGTCCCGACAGCTTTGGCAGAAACCAAAGCTCCATTGCCCATCCTCAGTTCAATCTCCTTTTTGCCCAATCGCCTTCTATTTGTCAGCACCTGCACAGAATTACAGATATGAGATGCACATCCAGTATCCAATACCCATGATGTGTATTCCATATATGACAAATTAAGGTCTACGACAAAAATACCTTCATTTAGAATTGCCTTGCAATTCCTTTTCCAATGTCCAGTTTCCCCGCATCGAAAATATTTATCTTCCTTTTCATTGTTCTTGCCCTTCCCTTTGTCAACTTTGGCGAGTTGCTTACCCGTGGCCTTTTTCTTTCCCTTCCCTTTGTTACTCGTGGCGGATATTTGAGAGGCCTTCCTTTTCTTGTTGACCCGGCCAATAACCATTACAGACGAAGATGGTTTATCTTTCTGCATGGTTCCTTCAGCACTCTTTAACATATTGAGCAGCTCTTGGAGAGTTGCTTCAATCCTATTCATGTTAAATTTCATGATGAAGGAAGAAAAAGAATCAGGCAATGACTGGAGTATAAGATCAATGCATAGTTCAAGATCCAACTTGAACCCCAATGCATTGACTCTTTCAATCCACTCCATCATTTTCAGTACATGGGCCTGTACTGATGAACCCTCAGACATCCGTGTCCTGAAAAAGCCTTTTGGAGATGTCATACCTCTCAATCCTACCCTGCTCCCAGAAGAGCTGGCGTAGATTGAGAAGTATACTTCTACAATCAGTCTTTTCAAATTACCTCTGTAGCTCGGGAGCCATAGAGGCCAACATGTAACATTGGGCAAGGGAGGAGTCCTCAGACCACTTGGCATAAGCCAGTAACTCGCCGTCGTCGACATCAGGAGCTGGCTCAGAATGAACCGTGTCCAACACGTACGCAATCTTTTCGGCGGTAAGGACTATGCGTAGATTACGCAGCCAATCCGAGTAGTTCGGTCCAGTTAAGCGATTTACATCCAAGATGCCGCGGAGGGGATTGGACGACGACATGGTAATCTAGATAAGAAATAAAAGACAACTTAGCATGTGTTCTAATTCTAACTTAGATGTGATTTTCTATCTTAGTTAGTCCCACTATTTTTCGATCGGACAATATAACCCTCAGTATATAGAACGGGAGATCAGCGAGATCTACCTAGTGGGTCGGAATCCCAACGAGACTGATGTACGACCTTGTGGAAAGCACAACAAGCCATACACCATCTCAAGGGCAGTCAATAAGCACTTGCATCTAATGCAATATCCGATATTCGGCCCCCGAGAAATCATCCCCTTGTGGAAAGCACAACAAAGGATATTCTCGGTTAGATCTAACCATCATTACTATATAGCAATGAGTTCATGACCCGACCCTTGTGGAAAGCACAACAAGGCCGAGTTCAATTCCTCACCCCATTGAGGCCGAGTCTTGGAGTTTAATCCGGCCCCCAAACTCATGGACCTTGTGGAAAGCACAACAAATCCATGAAATGAAGACGTTCATTCACTCCATAATGATGGAGGGCCATGACGACTCCTACAGCCACGCTTACCAGATCTAAAATTTAATCGCGAGGGAATTTAATTTTATCTTGATCTCACCCTAGGTGGTAATATGAAAATATCCAATATATTTACCGTACCTAGTAGTTTGCACAAAATAAATGCATCCAATGCAAAATAAACGCAAGTGATCATGGACTTTAACCCTAATGTAACTAAGACATCCGGCCCGCTTCCGAAGCAGCTGGATCGTCCTCATCGGGTGTGCTCCGCGCTTTTAAACTCCGACGCCGCATCAATTACAACTTTTACACGGCACGCAGACCGAAAAAATTAAATTACATGTGACTCAAATTCCAGCAGCCCTCAGGGCGAGTACAACAATTGAGGAAGATAGAAGTACATTGGAATTTTAACAGAGAGAGAAAGGAGGTTCGCAGACCCCAATTAATTACATTAATCCAAGTCCATGATCACTTGCCAACCCATTCAAATAAAATCAATCAAGTTTTATTTTCTGAAAATAATCCTTACTTTGAATTTAAAAATGGGATGTGCAAACAAAAACAGGCTAGCTTTGTTTAATTTTAAAAATCAAAACATGATTAACTAAAATTAAACATACAAGCAGGTCAATACAAGGTAAATAAAGTAACGCACGTAAAGAACCATCATTTTCTATAGGGGCATCTAATTGAGATAATTAATTAAATTTAAATTTAAATTTAATTATCCAATAATCAAATTTAAATTCAAAATTTAAACATGCCAATAATTTAAATTTGAATTCAGACTAATTATCCAATAATTTTTGTTTGAAAATAAATTTAAAATAATGTAATTATCCTCAATTAGTAATTTTCTAAAATTCAAAATTTGAATTTAACAATTATCTACTAATTAAAATTCAAATAATTGTATTTTCCACATTTAACTTTAATAAAATTTAAAATTTAAATTTTCTAATTATCTAATAATTAAAAATTCAAAAACTTAAATTTTACTAAAGTAACTTCAATTATTACTATTTTATCTCAAGATAAAAAGTAATTATCTCACCTTGGTAAATTCAAATCGGTTAAATAAAATTTACCATTCGACATTTACTATTGAGATAATACTATTTAACTTATGAAAAAAAATTCTATATAATTTACTGAGCATTTTGATATATATATATATATATATATATCTAATATATATATACATATGTATATATGCATCAATAAATTAATAAGAAATAAGCAAAAATTTTAATAAAAAAAACTTTTTTTATTTATTTCGCGGCCCCCCGCAGGGGGGGGGCCGCGGTCGCCCACGCGGAAGGCGCCTGCACGCGGGCGCCCGCGTGGCGGGCGCCCGCGTTGCGGGCGCCGCCTGCGGCGCCCGCCACGTGGGGGGCGTCGCCGGCCACGCGGCGCGCCCGCAGGCGGGCGCCGCCCCGCCCGCCCCCGCGGTCAGGGCGCAGTGCGCCCAAACGGGTCAATAAATTTTTTTTTTTAAAATTTTGCTCCAGGGATGCCCAGCATCCTGGAAGAACGGGTATGTCCAACATCCCCTTCTACAAATTATAATTGAAGATTTTATTGCCCCTAACGCATGGTTCTAAACGGCGCTAAAACACCGACCAGAGCCCGAACCTGGCTCTGATACCACTGTAAGGTTTCGCACAGCACCTACGGGCGACGCAGCGGATAACAAAAAATTAATTTACCCGATCTCGGTATTGTGGAAAGCTTAATCTATGCTCTAATCGGTGTTTCTAATACCCTAATTACGGGTTACGTGTTTCACCTTGCGCGGAACGACACTGTCCGCTAAGCCCGATGCAGAAAAACCGAGCCGCACAGCTGTACGGTCTCTAGAGATGATCCACACGGATCCTTGCGCAGCGACGGTACCTCCCCGGCACGACCTTCCCCAGCTCAATCACCTTCAGGAGAGAGTGAGAGCAAGAGGGAGAAAGGGGGAGGTTAATCCTCTCCTTAATGCTTAATGCTTGATTAGCATTAAGGGGGGGTTGGAAGGAGAAGCCAAGAGTTCGAATGAACTCACGTAGGTGGCTATATATAGAGTTTAGGTTTATTAGAAAAGGGTTCTAAAAGACCAAAACTGAATATATGTCCTATCTCATATTATACATATGTATTAAACTTCGTTTACACTCCTTTCCAAAAGGAATTAAATGGAAATAATACATACACTCGTATAATAATAATCCGTCACCCAAGAATCCATTGTGTGTGATCCTCTAGGCCCACAGCCACTCTAGTTTAAGGTCCATTAACTTCTAATTTCTAATTAGAAGTAAATTAAACGTATTCTTCGCTTCTACTAGAGCCGAACAATAGTTTAATTTATTCCGAACCTTTGATCACGTTGGGTCAAGCAAATCCACGTGATCCTAGATGACCCCGGGTTTAAACCAACCTGTCTGGTACCTTTAAGTCCACAGTTACCGCATTGATATAATCCCTCGCTCCTTCTATGAGTCTGGTACGATCGAGGGTACGGTTTCTGTCAAACCCCATGATCGTGCCATTTGACTATGACCTCCTTAAAGTGTATGACGTCCGTTCTAAACGAACTCATACAACCCTGGCCAGGGATTTAACGGAGCGTCAATGTCATGACCCATTAACTGTCTGATATATACCCGATAGTGAGCGATCCCCTCTTGACCATTGATGATCTTCACACGTATCCTGGAGTGGTTAATGACTCGGCAACTCATGACTTATGGTTAAAGTCACTTAGCAAAGTAATTAAACCATTCCAGTCCTCGTGTAAGATCCGATCAATGTCTCAGGTCAAAGGACCTACGATGCTACTGAGACCGTTGGATCTTCAGTTGACATTAGGTATAATCAACCATCTGAAGATCCAATAGCGGATCAGTTCAGTGTACATCCTCCAAGGACATACACCTACACATATGTGTTGGTGCCCCGCACCAATGACCATGAGACTGGTCACTGACACATCATGTGTACTGGTTTAATAGGTAATCAAAGTCCCCGAGTGATTACCCTCCAACCAGGAACAGTTTAAGGTATGTGTACATGTAAAGTCAATCTCATGTTCGAGATCCCATCTCGAGCTGACTTTACAACCACATATCCTAGGGACAACGTAAAGTAACACAATCGCATATTTACGCTCAAATACCACTTTATTAATAATGAACAAGATCGTACAAATATTGGGCCTACCCGACCCAAAATTGACCTGTAGCACACCAACACTAACAGTAAGGTCCAGAACCGACCGCACATCTGTTACAGATCAGATTGTAATTGCCATTACAGCATGTTATGTTCGTATATTAGTGGTTATTTGCATGTTAGAAACACACTTAATAAACTGTAATTCATGACAGCAAATAATTCTTGTTAATTTATTTAATTTGAGCTTGATCTTGATTCATCTTTCCAAAGAATGTCAATTTTAATTGTAAATCCTTGATAATTGAAATGGCTATTAGGTTCATACTTGGATAACCTTAATCTTGAACCATTATATCCACTAGTTTTGATTTAGACTCAATCGAACCTCTGTTATTTGAGTTAATCCGAATTGGATTAATAAAGACTTGCTCGGCTATTGGTAGACCGCATATACCCATGAACGGGCCAATATCGACCGTTCATACCTGGCTTATGCCAAATTGTCTTGGCCGATTATCCTTGATCCATCTTCGGCGAAACCCTGATTTGATCAGTCCAGTAGACCCTAGGCCGACCAGTAGACAGTGGGCTGGACTCTGGTTCAATTCCACCCTGCCTATGGTAGTCCGGAGCCCACTTGGGCTAAAATCCAACTCATGGTTAGGCCCTGTGTTGTGCGGCCAGTAATGGACCGTACTTCTTACAGGCGGCCCTGAGTGGACCGTTCAACTAATGAGCGGCTCTATCAGGACCACACATCCTGGCCTCGATTCTGTAACTTTCTGGCCTTGTACGGCCCAATCCTAACCGTTCATATAGAAGGGCGGCCCGTTGTTGGCACTCAAAATATGATCCCTGGCGACCAAGCCGCAAAGACGAATGATACGGCCCACTGAAGCACAGAAGCCGATGAAAATCAACTTATCAAGGGTCCCTCGAGCTGACGAAGCCCCAAGCCACCTTGAAGGGAACACCGGGGACCTCACCTCAGGAGAGTCAAAGTCAACCCGCAACCAACCGGCAGTGCGATCAAGCCTGCCCAATGATCCGGCATCGACTCTGTCATGCCGCTACCCCACATCCGACGTCCGATCAAGGACGACGGTCTACCTTATGATTCTCCGAAAGAGGAAGAATGCCCTCGGCCATCCACAACAAGGGGCCGGAGGTTCTGTCAGCAAGAAGATCCCGATCACCCGACACGGGTTCGGCTTCTCGCCCTAGTGAGGCCATTAGCGGCCGATGGATCGCCGTTCAAGGCGGAATTACCCAGGATGCAATGCCATCCTGCAAGGAAGCTCCGGACACAGGTCCGTCTTGATGAGAGGCACCAATCACAGTGCCGAAAGTCGTACCTACGGGACACCCGTGTGTCTGGACCGGAAGCACATGAAGTTCTGATCAAGGCCGTTCGTCGCGTCAAGAGCTTCGTCAACACCCCGTCAAGGCTCCCCGAGAGCCAGTACGAGAGGAACAGTCAACTGGAGTCTCCGGAACCATCCCCGGACCCACCGGCCTGGCCGTGCCTGGCAAACAGGTTAAAACGGCGCCGCTTAAAACGGCGCCGTCAATCCGGCGCGCAAAAGCCAGAAGGGGCCTTTCCCCGGCGCCGTTAAAACGGCGCGCAAAAAGCCAAGGGGGCTGCTCCCCGGCGCCCTCAACCCGGCGCGCCTTTCTCCACCGCGCCGGATTAACCACATGCCATATATATGGCATGCCTGGGGGGGGATTTGGAAAAAAGAAGAGAAGAGAGGAGATCAAGAGAGATCCGATCGGGAGAGGAGGCGGATTTTAAAAAAAAAAAAAAGGGAGAAACTGAATAGAAAGAAAGAGAGCCAATCGTCCGAGAGCGAGAAGTCTTGGGGGAGAAGAAAGGGTTTCCGCTGAGGGCCGCCCCGACCCTTCCCGGTCTGTTCGCTCGAAGCCCTCCGCAGTCGGAGAAGAGGAGTTAGTTCCGATACTCTGCTTTGGAGAAGAAGTTTAGGTGGGTTTCGTGATTTGCTTCCGACGATTCTCTCCGTTTTTTTTTTATCTTCTGATGCAATGTAAATGGAGCGGGCAGGGCAATGATACGAGCCCTTTCCTCCTTCATCATTTATTTCCTCCCTTTTTTTTTCCTCGGAAAGCCCCTGCGCGGGTATGACGCCGTAGCATCCTGGGCGATGATATGAGCCTACGATGCCCTGTTTCTTCTAACTTTATTTACCCGTCTTATTTCCGGCTTGAATGCCGACTGTGAGATGCGGACCATTTGTAATGAACCCTTTGGGCATTTGCCCTTTCTATATCTGAATAAAATCACCAGTGTCTATCTGCATATTCGAGGAGTCGTTGCCATATACTGGATCGAGGTTTCTTTCCGCGGTTTCTCTGATGCACACGCCCTGATGATTCCAAGGGCAACAGTGATATCACCCTCTCCCCAAGGGTTTTCTTCTCGCATCTATTTTTATTCCGTGGAGGGTCATTGGCCAGAGGAAGGCACCTCGATGCTCCTCTGGTCAGAACCACGGGACCTTCTCCCATCGCTCTCCTTCTGTTCCCAGTCATGAATGGAGGGGGATGGGGGTATCCCCATAATAAAAACGCAATGCCTGTAGGTATTATTATCTTTCTGTTCGTTATTCCGAGCGCTCAATGGCATGCCCTCCCCCGGTTGTGGAAAGCCACAAGCCAACAAGCTACTGTCTATGCTGACAGGCTAACCCCGATATCAACATAATCCCCCTTGCTAACTAGTCAACCGGCGGGTTTATTACGCGCATAGGCCAATTAACTCCCTTCTACCGAATGCATCCTGTCTTGTCTTATTCATGACGATTTTCTCGAAGAATTTGTCCGACGGGGAGAGGGGACATTCCCCCATGAATCACCAGGGGATCACGGGGTCATACCCCTTCGTGGTATGTATCCTCATGGTCCGTTCGGTGAATATAAACAGGGGCTTTGGCCCAACAATAAATCCACTATCCTCAATGGCATTGTGGTGGCCACGGGTTGGAAACCTCTCACAGGCTAGTCCTCAAGGGCTTCTCCTCCCTATTGGCTGTCCCTTCCGATCATGATTTGGCTATGAGTCGAGTGCCCCTCGTAGGCTAGCCCTCGGGGTTTACCTTCTCTTATTGGTCACTTCGTCTGATCACCTTTCAACCCACGGAATGATGGTGCCCCTCGTAGGCTAGCCCTCGGGGTTTCCTATCCGTTCGGGTCTGCCGGCCGCCGTGCGCCACCCGGCTTTTAGGGGTGTACTCCGCCACGTGAGTACTCCCTGCGTCTCCCCGACAATCCTTTGGGATGGGGAGATGCTGCCGAAATTTCGGCTCGAACGAGTTAAGCTCGGAACAATCGCCTCACGCGAGCCCATGACTCGGCACCGATTCCGATGAATAATCAACTTAATAAAATTCTCAAAACCATCCAAAATCTTAATAAATCTATGAATAAACCAACGAGGCCCCTGCCTCCTTGAAATCGGGCTAATTCAGCGCGTTCATGCGCGATCACGCTTTAAAACGGCGCGCCCTTCCCGGCGCGGTCTTCCCGGCGCGGCCTTCCCGGCGCGCCCTTTCCGGCGCGCCCTATCCGGCGCGCCCTTTCCGGCGCGCCCTTCCCGGCGCGCCCCAGCTCCCCACGCCGTTTTAACGGCCTGCCCCTTTACCTACGGTTATGGCGCCGTTTTAAGCTTTTTACCTACGTTTCAGGGCGCCGTTTCAAGCGTTTTGATCCCTGTCTTCGCATGCACTGCACCGGTTTCGTTCCGAATCGTGTCGTCGCATCATTCTAACCCCTTTCCCACTTATGGGATGATTTCTTATGCTAATCACAGAGGGGTGCAAGTCCTTCAACTAATAATCATCATGTAGTTCCCTTTTCCGGCTTCGACAGCCCGATATCTCGGCAATTAATCAAAGGTGTTCCCTCCTCGTGGGGGATGTAATTAACGCCATAGCCTTTATGGTATGGCGGACTGCTGGTCCCGACCGAACCTCACATTCGCCCTACATGGGTCAGGATGAGCGCATCATAAATCGTCACGCATGTGACTGGCACGCCCGCGTCGTCAATCAGTCAGTTGACTACAAGTCAGTCAATTGGTCGATCGACCCGCGAAATAAATGAATGAAAAATACCAACGAAAAGGAGCGAAGGAAAAGACGGTCGAAACAGTCTGGCACGCCCGGTGGGACCGGTGTCACCTTTCATCTCTTTGCCGAGATATTCGGGCTTCGAAGCCCTTTCAAAGACTACTGATTATTTTGCTGTCTGTCTTTTCAGTGCAAACAATGACGACTCATGGAATAGCTGGCGTCGACTTCGACCAATCGATAGTCGCCGGACACGCGCAAGGGTACCTGGCGGTGCCCATGGAATTTGGTAGCTTTCCTCCTGCTGTGGGCTTCCCCAACTTCTTGGGGTTGGCCTTTGTTGACATGCTGGAAGTCGAGGCCGTGGAACCCATCAAGGAACATGTGAAGGAAATGGAGCCTCTGAAGGCCCCCTGCCGCGGTGATTCGCTCAAGAACCCGGTTCCGGCCGCTAGCTGCCTGGTGCACCACCTTGTACGGGTGATGCATCCCACTGATATCAACAAGCCCCCTGGAGGACGTCAGCGTCGCCAGGCTCGCAAAAACCCTGCCGTGATCACCGGAACTGTCTCTCAGTCCGGAAAATCAATGCTGGTGGGAGGTATGCGTGTCTTCCTCAACGGGCGCACGGCACGGGTGACCCCAGATCGTGTCATCCCAAACGTCCCTGTCTACAACAACTATCAAGCTCTCGCTGGAAGGAGGGCAGAAAGAGAAGAAGCCGGCCACCATGGCCAAGAAAACCCGGCGCTCAGGCCGAGGAAATTCAAACAGGTGTGGGTTCCCAAGCGGACCCAACCTGCCTACCATCCAACGCCCACCCGCCATCGTCCTATGAACGACGAGGCGAGAGCGAGGAGAGAAAGGGGCTTGTCCCTGATGAATGAAGAAGAGGTGGTTGCGGATCCTCCGCGTCACAGAAGTTTTCGGGCTATGGCCCGTCAAGCCAACGTCCCTGCCACGGGGCGAAGGTTCCAACAGCCAGGTGACAGAGCTCGACTGGCCTACATTCCTCCTGCTGGAGGTCGACCACTCTCCCCCATGCTACATCAAGAACGGGGTCAAGAAGAAATGGCCTGCCTGGTCAGAAGCTATTTCCGAGGATTGGGTAACACCTCACTCGGACAGCAGCGGCTGATGCAGACAGTCGCCATTGAAGAAAATTACTGCCCATCAACGGCAGATGAAGAAGAAATAGAGGATATAATAAGGATGTCGTCGGTCGATGACAACGGACACAATGACGGCTCTGAGATCAAAGCCGATGAAGCCTTCCCCGAGCGGGAAGAAAGAAGAAGAATCTCTGTGTTCGAGAGGCTGACCTTCCCGCAACAAGCAAGGCGGAGGGTCCATCGACAAAGAAGGAGGATGCAGGTTTTCACTTGCAACATGGCTGGCGTGTCCAGCCGATATGGGAAGCTTCCTGAAAACTCCCAAGAACTGGCTCAGTTGGCCGTACGGCCGGGACCAGCTACCCGCAGGACAGAAGCAGCAAGAGGGCTTCTGACAGCGATGAAAGAGAAACAGCCCCAGTCATACCTCCACTGGGATGACAAAGCCCCCGTCTTGACCGCTAATGTGGTAACAACGGAAGAAGAAGACGACGTACTCCTCGATATCCTGCCCGAGGGTACGTCCGGGGAAACGACAGAAGGTGTCCCCACCACTATAGACCCATCAGTCTTGATGCTGCTGCAAAGATATCAACGGGAAATAGATTCCCTGAAGAAACAGCTGATGGAGAAAACTGAACACTCATCAGCCTCCAAACCACCCGAAGTCCAAGGTGAATCATCCCGGGGAGCGGCTCGTCGAGACGACCCTCCACCACTTTGCACACTACCCCAGCCGTCAGAGCCAACTGTGACGACAGCACAACAGCGGCCACCACAGCCTCAGTCGCTGCTGCCTCCGGTGCTTCCTCAGGTGCACCCAACACCCCCGCTGCTGCATCCTCCACAGGCGACCACCCTGGTCACCCCGTACCTGCAGCCAGCACACTTCTATCCGGAGCCAGTCGACCCCACGGTCGTGAGCCGGATGATGGTGGAGAAGATGATCGAGCTGAAGCTCGCAGAGAAGAGCGAAGGCGACTACGTCGCATTCGATGCTTACCGGGTGCCCTACCCGCAACACCATGCGGCTAAGCGACTTCCCCCGGGAGTCAACAAGCCGCCCAAATTTGACAAATTCAACGGGAAAGGTTCCCCAAAAGAACATATTGCATATTATATGACCGTTATGGGTGATCTGTCCACCGACGAGTCATATCTGCTGAAGTTCTTCGGGTCCTCGCTGACGGGGCTCGCATTTGAATGGTACTCCAGCCTCTCGGCCGGGTCAATCAATGACTGGTCAGATATGCAGAGGAAATTCAGGGAAAGATTCCATGTCACAGAGAGGGAGGTCACAGTGGCCGAACTCTATTCGACAAAACAAAGGGCAGATGAGACCGCCCTTGACTACATCAAGAGGTGGAGGAACCTCGGAATGAGATGTAAGCGGCCCCCGCATCAGGAGGACGCTGTGCAAATATGTAAGCAAAATCTCAGGAGGGAGGTCTTGGAAAAAATGATCGGGATGGAAATACGGTCGTTCGACCGGCTGAATAATGTGGTGGCCGAGGTAGAGGCTTTTCTAGCCAAGCCCGTCCCACCGTCAGCTACCAGCACAGCCCAGAAAGGCAAGGCGGCGGAACGGCGCCCCACACCTAAAGAAGCGAATGCGCTTGATATCAAGGCGTTCGAACAACAGAAGGAGAAAGGCAAGAAAGCGGCTCCCCCGCAACCTGCGAAAGCTCCAGATGACAAAGAAGGTCCTTCGTTGAGGGACAAAATGAAGAAGGCTTATTCCTTTCCTAAGGATAAGACCCGAATCCTATTTGACTGGGTAACAGAATACAGTATGGTCACTCTGCCTGAGCCAAGAAGACTAGAGGACCTCAAAAGAAGAGACAGTCCAAGATTCTGCCCCTATCACCAGATGCTGGGACATTCAATCGAAGACTGTTATGTTTTCAAAGACATCATTGAAGGGATGGTGAAGAAAAATGAGATAGAGCTGGGAGAGTACAAAGTAGACCCTCCTCAGCCACATGAAGCTCCTCCCCGAAGAGCAGCAGTCAACATGATCTCCCTCTACCAGGCGTTACCTGAGGAGATCTCTGAAGCAAGCACACGGAGCACCTACGAAATCCATTTCCTGGAGCCCGTGAAGGAACAGCAGGGGTGGCAGCAAGTCCCTGTGAAGCACAATAAGAAGAGGGCACCCTGCCCGAAAGAGGGGGCACATATCCGTGGCGTCACGCCCCGGCCTGCTCCGCCAGTGATAGCGCCTACGTGGATTACTCCATCTGCAGCTATCAGAATACATGCACCCAACACTACAAGAAAAAGTGGCTATAGCGACCGAATTAGAGACCGATTAAATCGGTCGCTAGTCGGTCCCAAATAGAGACCAATTCGGCGACCGAAATAATCGGTCGCATATCTGAGACCGTTTTGGCGACCGAATTTATTTCGGTCTCCAATCGGTCGCTATATTTAGCTCGAATTTATTCCGGGCTCTTTTTTTCAAAATCGACCGAATTGGAGACCGATGTTGCGACCGAATAAATTTCGGTCTCTAATCGGTCGCTGCTATGACTGCATTTACCCCGCGACCATCTCCCCCCTGCATTTACTTCTGATAACCCTTCCTCCACCGGAGCTCTCCCCTCCCCCTCCGGCCCCCTCGCCCTCCCCCCCCCCCCTCTGCCTTGCGGCCACGGGCGTGGCGAGCGGCGTGGTGGTGGACGGACGCCGGAGCTCGCTGTCTCGGCCAGCCCCGCACCATCCTCGCCGTCGACCTCGTCGGTCCCCGTCGTCCTCGTCGTCACCCTCCTCGGTCTGGTAAGTCCTCTCCCTCTCGATCTCCCCCCCCTCTCCTCTCCCTCCAGCCCCGCGCCTCTCTCCCCCCCCCTCTCCCTCCCCGCCGGCCATCGACCATGCCCTATTTCTCATTTTTTTTCTTCTTGGAGGGGTTCCAGTGAGGGGGGTTTCGGTGGGAGGGGGTGGCGGGGGAGGTTGGTCTGGGAGGGGGGGTGGAGCTCGGGTGAGGGGGAGGGGGCTCCGCAGGGGAGGGGGAGGGGGCTGCGCAGGGGAGGGGGAGGGGCTCCGGTGGAGGGGAGGGGGCTCCGCAGGGGTGAGGGGGAGGGGGCTCCGGTGGACGGGAGGGGGCTGCGCAGGGGGAGGGGCTCCGGTGGGGTGAGGGGGAGGGGGCTCCGGTGGAGGGGAGGGGGCTGCGCAGGGGGAGGGGCTCCGGTGGAGGGGGGGCTGCGCAGGGGGATGGGCTCCGGTGGAGGGGAGGGGGCTCCGCAGGGGTGAGGGGGAGGGGGCTCCGGTGGAGGGGAGGGGGTTGCGCAGGGGGAGGGGCTCCGGTGGAGGGGAGGGGGTTGCGCAGGGGGAGGGGCTCCGGTGGAGGGGGGGCTGCGCAGGGGGAGGGGCTCCGGTGGAGGGGGAGGGGCTCCGGTGGAGGGGCTCCGGGGGAGGGGCTATGCTCGTGCAATGAACCTGATTTATTTAAGACTCTTGAGATGGTGTCCACATATCATTTGTTCTCCTGTAAAATAGTGTGAAATATTATAAGATTATCTTTTTAGTTTGTCCGGTCCGTTATTAATGTTCTGGCTTCAATATGCAGTCCATTTATTGTGTCATGTATTTTCCCCAATTCTTATTTTTCGATTTAAAACTGTAGCAAACCCAAAATCCAAGAACTTGAGAACCAACAAATCCAAACATTGGATTATGAGAATTTTAAAGCAAA
Organism: Amorphophallus konjac; assembly: GCA_022559845.1. Lineage (NCBI taxonomy): Eukaryota > Viridiplantae > Streptophyta > Magnoliopsida > Alismatales > Araceae > Amorphophallus > Amorphophallus konjac. Next base: position 16,084,933 of record CM040127.1, on the reverse strand, counting down.
GGTACAAGATGAACTCTACATATGACCCCATCATTCTTATGAGAACCAAAAATAGTGTAAAAATTCAACAGATGTAATACGTGTCACTAGAGTTTTATTTAAAGACTGAGGCTTAAATAATCATTCCATGGCCTCTTTTTCTATCTGCGTTCTCAAACGCAATCTTAACGTTTGAAGGCACTTTGTCACGACCCGCAAGCGATGGACTAATTTCGTAGGGCCACTTTGATAAAGAAGTAAATCCGATTACGATAGATTAATTAGGGTGAGACGAGTTATTCTTATTTAGTTCATTTTTTTTCTTAATCGGAGTCGGTTAGAGATAAAGTTAGGGTATGTGAATTCTTAAAAAGGGGTGAAATAAATCACCCGAGGTGGGTTAGGAGTGGGTCAGTCGGGGTGATATACCCGCCCCTAATTCACTCCAAAAATATCTCGGAGATGACAATCAAATATTACACTAGAGAATCTTAATCATGCCAATGGACAATACTATCACTCTCCAGATCAAATATTCCTGAGCTGTCAACACTTTATTCAAGGAGAAATTCATGGGTAATCTATGTTTTATTCAAGGTCCCTTACCAACTCAGTTTCTGTTTTAATCCGAATTATTTGCCGACTCCTCGTGTCATTTCGGCACAATTTTCTCATTTACGAAGAGAAAATGGCATCTTGTTACCCACAGAGAAAAAAAAAAGCAAGACAAATGCCATCCAAAAATCTGAGACACACTGATCAGCACTTGAAAATGGAACACCTAAAGACAAAAAGATGGAGGGACATACAAGCAGTTTGGAACCAAAGGTTTACCTGTTGCAAGGTACTCAGGAGCAGCATATCCGTATGTTCCCATGACCCTAGTTGACACATGGCTCTTGTTACCAGTTGGTCCATCTTTTGCCAAGCCAAAGTCGGAAAGCTTGGCATTATAATTTTGTAGGTTTGCAAAGAAGGGATTTGAGAGGCAGAACATCATGACGGGGAACGTTAATCAAGAAAACATATCATCCATCAACTATAAGACAAGGGTCTCCACTTACTGAATCAAGAAGCACATTTGATGTCTTAAAATCCCGATATATAACCTTTGTTTCAGCACCATGCAGAAAGGCCAGCCCCTTTGCGGCTCCAAGAGCAACCTTCATCCTAAGGTTCCAGGAGAGAGGCTGGAAGTATGAACCCCCTGCAGAATCGACATTGTGGGGTTCAAAAACTGATTCAAAAGAACTACGTAGGTAACCATTGGGTAAAAGGTGAGGCCACTGCGCATTGCAATTTTTTTTCTTTAAGAAAACAGGTGCCTAAATGAGTCAGCAAACCAAACGGTGCAGAGAATAATCGAAACAGACATACTCCTAAAAAGATGGTTCTCCAAGCTTCCCCGTGGCATGAACTCATACACCAGCAGCCGGTGGTCATCCTCCAAACAGTACCCTATCAAACTCATAAGGTTGGGATGGTACAGCCGACCAAGAAAATTAACTGAATGTGTTGGATGTTACAATAAAATTCATGTTTTCATTGTGTACATGTATTGTCAATTTCACATGTTATTGCTATGTTTTTAGAATGTGTTAGTATCTTGTCAATATTTAATTAGTTGGGTGTTGTATGTTAGCTGAGATGCGTGGGTGCAACCTAACATTGCACGTATCTTAGGAGAGCGTGTTAAGCCCGTGTCAATCAATCTACCCGTTCAAGACTTTGGGATTGATGTGCACGTTCTCATTTTGAATGATGAGAATGTGTATATCTAACTCAAAGTCTTGAATTGTCCCGTTTGGACAGTCTGTGAATGTTTGATCGCACTTAGGTGGTTAATTACTATATGTGTTTGTGTTGTTTGTTAAAAATTTTGGCTGGATGCGTCTTCTCATTCCTCTCTGATATACCTTTATTGATTTTGATTATTTTCTTAACCACTTATTAGTAAGTGTTTAAGAAAATTTCTTAATCAATAAATATTTTGTGGTATATCGGAGAGGTGTGAGGAGATGCTGCCGAAATTTTTAGCAAATAACACAACACATATAGTAATTAATCGTGCGATCAAACCTTCACAGATGGGTTAAAAAGTGAAAATCTAAATGATATTTCCTTCCTATTTAAAATGGCAGAGATGGACGATGTGAGGAAAGGGTTGGAGTTTTTATTTTGTTAAACATGTTAAAGTTTTGTGTGTTTACATTTCATTTGCATAGGGAAAATGTCTGAAGATCGTTCATGGATGTACCGTAGAGTAGTTAAAATTTGAAATACCGGTCGGATGGCCATGCCGGTCATTCCAATACGACCGGGGAGATGAAAGTGACTTGTCAGAACTGACGGAATCCAAATAGGATGCCCGGTTTGAGCTCGGCGCTCAAACTTCATTTTTAAAATACACTTAGTTCAAATGAACTGTTAGGACGGGTCCGGGGGTCTAAAATTTGAAATACCGGTCGGATGGCCGTGCCGATCATTCCAATACGACCGGGGAGATGAAAGTGACTTGTCAGAACTGACGGAATCCAAATCGGATGCCCGGTTTGAGCTCGGCGCTCAAACTTCATTTTTAAAATACACTTAGTTTAAATGAACTGTTAGGACGGGTCCGGGGGTCTAAAATTTGAAATACCGGTCGGATGGCCGTGCCGGTCATTCCAATATGACCGGGGAGATGAAAGTGACTTGTCAGAACTGACGGAATCCAAATCGGATGCCCGGTTTGAGCTCGGCGCTCAAAGTTCATTTTTAAAATACACTTAGTTTAAATGAACTGTTAGGACGGGTCCGGGTGTCTAAAATTTGAAATACCGGTCGGATGGCCGTGCCGGTCATTCCAATACGACCGGGGAGATGAAAGTGACTTGTCAGAACTGACGGAATCCAAATCGGATGCCCGATTTGAGCTCGGCGCTCAAAGTTCATTTTTAAAATACACTTAGTTTAAATGAACTGTTAGGACGGGTCCGGGGGTCTAAAATTTGAAATACCGATCGGATGGCCGTGCCGGTCATTCCAATACGACCGGGGAGATGAAAGTGACTTGTCAGAACTGACGGAATCCAAATCGGATGCCCGATTTGAGCTCGGCGCTCAAAGTTCATTTTTAAAATACAATTTGATTATTGAACTTATATATTGTGTGTGTGTATTTATATATATGAAAATGAGCTGGCTTAAACTATTGGCATACTCTTGTTAATGCTTGATTTCTTTATTAAGGATTTGATTATAATTTTTTTAAATGATATACAGGATCATCCGTCGCGATATGTTGGACGAGACGACGACCAGGATGATGTTGGACGAGACGACGACCAGGATGAGACATATGTGGAGGATTTGTGATTTTATTTTAGTTGTGTGTATGTTGTTATTTTATTATTATGGATGTATGATTATGGATGTATGATTAATTTGTGATTTTATTTTAGTTGTGTGTAATTTGAGGTTCGTGGAGATTGTGATCCGTGTAGTTGATTTACTATTGTTTTATGAAATTGTTATTTATCAGGTGTTTGTATGTGATGAATTTGAGATTTGTCGATATTGTGATTTGTGTAGTTGATTTTATATTTATGTTATGAATTTGTTATTTATCAGGTAATTTATTTATCAGTTTATATAAATTTATAAAAAAAAAAACTACAAACTTAGCGACCGAATAGGGACCGAACCCCATTCGGTCGCTTCCTACAGAGACCATGGTAGCCACCGTCTATGCGGTATAGCGACCGAATAGCGACCATATTTGTGACCGAACAGTTAGAGACCGATCCTGCGACCGATGTTTGTCGGTCGCTTATAGCGACCGATTCGGCGACCGATTTATAGCGGTCGCTATCAGAGACAGATTCGGCGACCGATAGGCATCGGTCTCTAACTGCGACCTATTCTGCGACCGATAGGTATCGGTCGCTATTTAGCGACCATGATATAGCGACCGATATATTCGGTCGCAAATTGGTGTCAGTTCGGTCGCAGTGCCTTGTTGCGACCGATCAGAGACCGAATAGCGACCGAAACGTCGGTCGCTATTCGCGCTTTTTCTTGTAGTGCAACAGAAGGAGACAGACTCCCCTGCCAGTGGTCAAGGAAACCAACCCCGGGGTCCTTCGACTGCAACACCTGATTGAAGGGCTAGATGAATATGTACAGCCCGAATTGAAACCCCTGCTCGTACGGGACTACGTCCCATGGCAGGAGCTGGAGCAACTCTCACTCAAGCAGACGGAAGAAGCTGAAGTAGCACCCCCTGAAGCGAGCAGTCTATTCTGGGGGCAGGTGCCCACAGAAGCAAAAAGGAAAAAGAAGCAAAAGAAGAAGAAAAGAAAGGCCGCTGGCGCCAATAAAGCACAGGTTGTCTCCTGTAATACACTATCAGCCCTCTTCAACCTACCCGGGGAAGAGGAAGAAGAAGAAATATGCTTTACACCCCACACTGGGGAAAGCAAGGTCGAGGCCGCCACTGCTGCACATGCCACGCGGTCAGGCCGAAAATGGGGGCGCCAACCCCCACCAAATCACAATATTGTGTTCAGAGGGGAACAACCCTACAAGACACCTCCGCCGGAGGTCAAGGGAGTTCAAATCCCTCCTCCGTCAGGTCTATACAGCAAGACTGGGGGCAAGATAGTCCCTCCATTCCTTGAATTCGTGAAGATGTCAAAGGGGAGGCAGCCTTGTCAAGACGCCAACCCTACACCCGGGGTCAATCACCCTCGGCCAGTGCAATCTACTGAGGATGCAAATGCAGGTGGGGCTTGCCCTGCAGCAACCAATAAAGAAGACTCGACAGTCGGTGCCAGTCGAGAGGGTGCCGAGACCGAGGAAGATGAAGCAGGTCCGTCTGGACCCACAAATCAAAACCTTCCTAAGCCCAGATGGATTGAGGAGATGAAGCTCTCCAATGTCCGGGCTGGAAGCCGAATAATGAAGCTGCTCAAGAAGCTCCCTGCTCGTTTTACGATCTGGGAAATTCTCTCTTTGAGTGAAGAAACTAGACAGGCAATCATCACTGCTCTGCAGACGCCTGCCCAGTTTGAAACCTGCATAGCTGAGGCTATACCAGAAGCCAGTATGACCTTCTCTCCAGAAGACATGCTACTGCCTACGGCCAGTCACAACAGGCCGCTATATATGAAAGGGCACCTGAATGGAAGAGAACTGAACCGGATTCTGGTCGATCCTGGCGCAGCAGTTAACATCCTGCCATATAGAATATACGAGAGGTACCACTTCAATGTGCATCTCGAAAAGGCCGGGGATATGCGTATCGCGGGCTTCAACCAGAAATGTGAAGTATCTATGGGGGTGGCAGAATTCACACTGACTCTGGCAGATTTCACTACAACGGTGCAGTTTCACGTCATTGACTCTCGCACCTCCTACAAAGCACTGCTCGGCCGCCCATGGCTGCATGAAAACTTGGTGGTGCCCTCCACGCTCCACCAATGCATCAAATACAGCCTCCAGGGGAAGGAGGAAAGGATATTTGCTGACATCCACCCATTCGAGGTGTTTGAGTGTCACTTGGCGGACGCCAATCTGTATACGGGGTCTCCCCGGAAGACTTCTAAAACTGAAGCCCCCGTGGGGGCATCGAAGAATAGATCGGGTGACGGTTGGTATCCACCACCGCCGCGCGGATATGTCAAGCCGAAGGTGGTCTCCCACATCACGGCTTCTGGAGATGTCGGCAGGGTGACACCCCCAGCATTATACCCCAAAGCTAAGGAAGTGCATGTTGACCGACAACACGACCGCATCGGAGTCCCGGCCGGCCTCACCAAGCCTGTCTCCGGCCTCGATGGTCCCACCGTCGAACCTTTCAAAGCTTGGGAAGTGGCACAGGAAGATGGGCACAGCAGCTTATTCTATACAGCTGAGGAGCATCCTACTCAGGAAGACACGGATTGCAGCCTCCCTGAAGATCTAGCCAACCCACGGGTTCCTGTGCAGGGCCTGGCATTCACCACTGATCGGACGGCCAGGATGTTTCAAAAGCAACACATCCCTCCCGATCAGCCTCAAAAACGCAAGGAAGCTTTCCAGAAGATGTGGTATCCTGTAAATCTGGACAAAGAAATGAGACGTGTCTCTCAACACCCGGGTCTGGGTTTCACCCTGGAAGACTACTATTACAGTGGGCGGTACGAGGTGGACACCATCTCCACCTTCTATCCAACTGAAGACAGCCCTCTGGGGGCAACCTTTGATGAATATCCGGCGGAAGCCGAACATGCTGAATTAACCCTATCCGGGAATCAACAAATGGAGACCTTGATCTCATGCCGATGCTGGGAGCAGGTCCATCCTGAAGGAGCGGCCTTTCAGGCCGAATTTGATACGGCTAGCAGCAGCGAAGCTGAAGATGCTCAAGGAGCAGAAGTCTCTCCCTCCGCAGGGGTCATGCTAATGACGACTTCAACACCCTTTCTGACAGTCAACAGAGCCTCGGTTTACTCCAATCAAGGGGAGCCGGCTACCAGAAAAGAAAAAGCCACTTCTGTGGAAGACACAACTGTCCCAGAAGGCGAGACTCCCTCAACTCCTGCTACCAATCCAATAGGCTGTCCGAGTCCGGCGGCAAATAACTGCTGGCCTGTCATGGCTGCAACCTCACCTACAAGCACTGAAGCTGTCCTCTCGCCCTCGGGAGCTGCACCGGCAATGGATCTTCTAATAGAACAATCCGCCCAGCCGCTAGCACAAGAGATCAAGAGACCCCATGAAGCTCTGGCGGTGTCTGACGAGGAAGTCGAAGTACTCGACCCTCAAGATGGTATTCCAGACTTCGTCGACCTCCAGCCGGCACCTCCGGAAATAGAAGACGGAGGCCAAGCCACAGTCGATGAACTAATAGAAGTCAACCTGGGAAATGAGAAGGACCCTAGGCCTACCTTCCTCAGTGCCCAACTGTCCCCAGAAGAACGGGAGCTGTACATCCAGCTGCTGCTAGAATACCGGGATTGCTTCGCCTGGACTTATAAAGAGATGCCAGGTCTAAACCCTGCTGTCTCACAACATGAGCTAACAATCAGTCCCGAAGCCGAGCCGGTGAAACAACCACCGCGGCGTATGAGGCCAGAGCTCATCACCCGAATCTGTGCTGAAGTTGACAAGCTCATTGATGTGGGATTTGTTGAAGAAAATCAGTACACCACATGGCTGGCAAATATCGTCCCTGTGAAAAAGAAGAATGGACAGATCCGGATTTGTGTTGACTTCCGGGATCTAAATAAAGCTTGCCCTAAAGATGACTTCCCGGTGCCAATAACCAAGGTAATGATCGATGCTACAACCGGCCATGAAGCCCTGTCATTCATGGATGGGTCGTCCGGCTACAATCAGATTTGGATTGCGGAGCACGACCGGGTCCATACTGCTTTCCGAACTCCCAAAGGCATTTATCATTACAAGAGAATGCCATTTGGACTGAAGAATGCTGGCGCAACCTATCAGCGCGCAATGACTAAAATTTTTGATGAATTGCTCTACCACAAAGTCGAGTGCTACATAGATGACCTGGTGGTCAAAACCAGAAGAAAAGAAGATCACCTGCAAGACCTCCGGATTGTTTTTCAGAGGCTGAGGCAGCATGAGCTAAAAATGAATCCTATGAAATGTGCGTTCGGAGTGTCGAGCGGAAAATTCTTGGGCTTCATCGTCCGACATCGGGGAATCGAGATAGACCCCGCAAAGATCAAGGCGATTCAGGGGTTACCTCCGCCAAGGAACATCTCCGAGCTGAGGTCACTACAAGGCCGCTTGGCTTATATCCGGCGGTTCATTTCCAATTTGTCAGGGCGATGCCAGCCTTTTCACAAGTTGATGATGAAAGATGTTCCCTTCTATTGGGATGAAGATTGCCAGACAGCCTTTGACAAACTAAAGGATTATCTGAAGACTCCTCCAGTATTAGGCGCACCGGTGAAAGGACGGCCGTTGATGCTGTATATAGCAGCTACACACAACTCTCTGGGGGCAATGCTAGCCCAGAATAATGAAGAAGGGAAAGAGCAAGCCCTCTATTACCTCAGTCGGAGACTGGTCAGAACTGAAGAAAAATACACTTATATTGAGAAGATTTGCTTGGCACTAGTCTTCGCAGTTAAGAAACTCCGACACTATATGTTGTCGCATGAAATCAGCTTGGTATCCAAGGAGGATCCCCTGAAATATATCATGTCCCAGCCAGCACTCAGAGGCCGTCTGGGCAAATGGGCGGTGATCCTTATGGAGTTTGATATCTCCTACGTCCCGCGCAAGGCCATTAAAGGTCAAGCTATCGCAGACTTCTTTGCTGCGCATCCGGTACCCGGAAACTGCCCGTGGGAACCAGAACTCCCCGAAGATGAAACTTTGGAAGCCGCTCAAGTACAGCCTTCCCCGTGGCAGCTATATTTTGATGGCGCTTCTAGAATTGACATCTCTGCCACTGGATCGGTCAGAGTCAGAGCAGGGGCAGGCATAGTCTTGAAATCCCCAGAAGGAGAAGTGGTGCATACATCCTGCTCCATAAATAAACCATGCACCAACAATGAAGCAGAATATGAAGCCCTGATAATCGGGTTACAAATTGCTCTGTCCATGGGAATTCAGATGCTGGAAGCATTTGGAGACTCCATGCTAGTTATAAAACAGCTGGAAGGAGAGTTTGAAGTGCGAAAACAAGAACTCATCCCCTATCACCAGTTGGCAACTTGCCTGATGTCAAGATTTTACTTCATCAGCATCAAGCACGTCAAGCGAGGCCAAAATGCTCAGGCGGACGCCCTCGCTAAGCTGGCTAGTTCATTGGCAGTCCCGCCAGACATAAGCCTGAATATAACAGTAATCAACCGCCGACAGGTCCCTAGCGTAACAGAGGATCTGGCCGACGAACGGGAGATAGAAGTAGCAGTCGCTGAAAGGGTCCAGCAACCCGATTGGCGGGAACATCTTCTACGCTGGTTTCAACACCAGCAACTTCCAAAAGAAAAGGAACAAAGAATGAAGCTCCTGAGGATCAAGGATTCTTACGAGATGAGAAGCGGAACTTTGTTCCGGATTATGGCAGACGCCCGAAGGAAAATCCTACTTCGTTGCTTGTCGTCAGCAGAAGCGGAACAAGTAATGCAAGAAGTTCATGCAGGGTCAGCCGGGGCGCACCAGGCCGGTCCGAAAATGAAGATAGAAATAAAGAAATTGGGCTATTATTGGCCCACTATATTCAATGACTGCTGCAGGTTTGCCAAAGCCTGTCAGAAATGTCAAGAACATGCCAATGTGGCGAGGAGACCTCCAGTGCCGCTGCATCCCACTCTACCAAGTTGGCCGTTTGCTCAGTGGGGCACGGACGTGGTGGGGCCACTACCAGCATCTTCATCAGGGTGCAAATACATCTTAGCAGCTACAGACTACTTTTCCAGATGGGCAGAGGCAGTAGCACTAAGAGATGTGACGGGAGAACTAGTTGCAAGGTTCTTCCGACAAAATGTAATATTCCGGTTCGGGATTCCCAGCCGAATCATCTCTGATAATGGCAGCCATTTCAGAAATCAGAAGATTTATCGGCTAGCCGACAAATACAAAATTGACTGGAGGACATCGTCCCCCTACAACCCTCAAGCCAATGGATTAGCAGAAGCCTTTAACAAGACTTTATGCACGTTGCTGGCAAAGACTGTCAAGTCTAATAAGAAAGATTGGGAAGAAAGGATGTACGAGGCACTTTGGGCCTATCGTACCGTCTATAAAACCCCAACCGGCTGTTCACCTTTCTCCCTCGTCTATGGGTCGGAAGCTGTGGTGCCGATCGAACTTGAGGTGCCTTCATTGCGAGTTGCCATCCAGCACGGACTAGTCAGTGGTGAGCAAAACAATGCAGAAAGAAGACTGGAAGAGCTCGCTGAGCTCGAAGGAAAACGCCTCCTAGCGCAACAAAACATCCAACTCTATCAAGCTCGAATGGCCCGCGCTTTTGACAAGTTAGTCAAGGGTCGAGAGTTCAAGAAAGGAGACCTGGTAATGGTCAAAAGAAGAGAAGTAATGGCCTCTAACCCCAAAGGGAAGTTGGTCGAAAACTGGGTCGGACCGTATATCGTCCGCCGAGTATATGAAGGAGGAGCCTACGTCCTTGTAGACCACAAAGGAGTCATCCAGTTCTCTCCCCTCAATGGAAAACATATTAAGCTGTATCACGCAGCGCAACCAACCCTCCCCGAGTGATCGGACGGAGCTACCCTTTTCCTTGATTAGCGGCATTCCGCCCTAATCAAGCTACCTTTCCTTGGTTAATGGCATTCCGCCCTAATCAAGCTACCTTTTCTTGGTTAGCGGCATTCCGCCCTAATCAAATTACCCTTTATCTTGGTTAGTGGCACTCCGCCCTAATCAAGCTACCCTGTCTCGGTCAGTGGCATTCCGCCCTAATCGAGCTACCCTTTATCTTGGTTAGCGGCACTCCGCCCTAATCAAGCTACTTTATCTTGGTTAGCGGCATTCCGCCCTAATCGAGCTACACTTTTCCTTGGTTAGCGGCACTCCGCCCTAATCGAGCTACCTCATCTTGGTTAGTGGCATTCCGCCCTAACCGAGCTACCCTTTCCTTGATTAGCGGCATTCCGCCCTGATCAAGCTACCTTTCCTTGGTTAACGGCATTCCGCCTTAATCAAGCTACCTTTCCTCGGTTAGCGGCACTCCGCCCTAATCGAGCTACACTTTTCCTTGGTTAGTGGCACTCCGCCCTAATCGAGCTACCCTATCTTGGTTAGTGGCACTCCGCCCTAATCAAGCTACCCTGTCTCGGTCAGTGGCATTCCGCCCTAATCGAGCTATCCTTTATCTTGGTTAGCGGCACTCCGCCCTAATCGAGCTACACTTTTCCTTGGTTAGTGGCACTCCGCCCTAATCGAGCTACCCTATCTTGGTTAGTGGCACTCCGCCCTAATCAAGCTACCTTGTCTCGGTCAGTGGCATTCCGCCCTAATCGAGCTATCCTTTATCTTGGTTAGCGGCACTCCGCCCTAATCAAGCTACCCTATCTTGGTTAGCGGCATTCCGCCCTAATCGAGCTACACTTTTCCTTGGTTAGCGGCACTCCGCCCTAATCGAGCTACCTCATCTTGGTTAGTGGCATTCCGCCCTAACCGAGCTACCCTTTCCTTGATTAGCGGCATTCCGCCCTGATCAAGCTACCTTTCCTTGGTTAACGGCATTCCGCCTTAATCAAGCTACCTTTCCTCGGTTAGCGGCACTCCGCCCTAATCGAGCTATCCTTTATCTTGGTTAGCGGCACTCCGCCCTAATCAAGCTACCCTATCTTGGTTAGCGGCATTCCGCCCTAATCGAGCTACACTTTTCCTTGGTTAGCGGCACTCCGCCCTAATCGAGCTACCTCATCTTGGTTAGTGGCATTCCGCCCTAACCGAGCTACCCTTTCCTTGATTAGCGGCATTCCGCCCTGATCAAGCTACCTTTCCTTGGTTAACGGCATTCCGCCTTAATCAAGCTACCTTTCCTCGGTTAGCGGCACTCCGCCCTAATCAAGCTACACTTTTCCTTGGTTAGCGGCACTCCGCCCTAATCGAGCTATCTCATCTTGGTTAATGGCATTCCGCCCTAACCGAGCTACCCTTTCCTTGATTAGCGGCATTCCGCCCTGATCAAGCTACCTTTCCTTGGTTAACGGCATTCCGCCTTAATCAAGCTACCTTTCCTCGGTTAGCGGCACTCCGCCCTAATCGAGCTACACTTTTCCTTGGTTAGTGGCACTCCGCCCTAATCGAGCTACCCTATCTTGGGTAGTGGCATTCCGCTCTAATCGAGCTACCTTTCTTTATCTTGGTTAGTGGCATTCCGCCCTAATCGAGCTACACTTTTTCTTGGTTAGTGGCACTCCGCCCTAATCGAGCTACCCTATCTTGGGTAGTGGCATTCCGCTCTAATCGAGCTACCTTTCTTTATCTTGGTTAGTGGCATTCCGCCCTAATCGAGCTACCCTTTATCTTGGTTAAGTGGCATTCCGCCCTAATCAAGCTATCCCTGCCCTTGGTCAGCGGCATTCCGTCCTGATCGAGCTACGTTTTCCTTGGTTAGCGACACTCCGTCCTGATCAAGCTATCCTTCTTTGGCTCTCATTCCGAATAAAAAAAAAATAAGAAAAATAAATAAAAAATAATAATAATAAAAAATAATAATAAATAAAATAAAAATGGGGTTAAAAAAAATAGAGATACCCCGCCAGACTTGCTCCTCTATCGGGACGAGTGCAAAAATGGCTATAACCCAGCTGTGGCGAAAACCCGAAAGGGCGTCGCAGGCAAAATCGGGTACCCCGTCACGTGAAAACCCGAAAGGGCGCGTGGGCAAAAGCAAGAGGGGGCTGGCTTCGGCGAAAACCCGAAAGGGCGCTTGAGTCAGTAAAGTGATAACTTCCAAATCCCTCTCCTATTCTCCACCTAACAAACTCCGAGAGGGACAATCATCAAAGTCTCGCCGGTAATCCGTGAACAAACCATTTTCGACCCTCGTCATCATCGGCGAGATCGGTCGATCTCTACCCTCAACTTGGACCCTACGTCCCTGTTGACAACCCCATCCTTGTTTTGGCAATATCTCATGTCGACGAACAAACCCGTGGTCGACCCTCGTCATCATCGGCGAGATCAGTCGATCTTCATCTTTGACTCGGATCTTACATCCTTGTTAACAAACCATATCCTTTGCTTCGACATCTAGCCAGTGTCGACGAAATGAACCAAAATCCGAGCCTTGTCATCATCAACAAGGCCGATCAACACTCTCGCGGTCCAGCTCTTCTGCACCTCGAACTAAAAAAAAATAATAAAATAAAAAAGGGGTTAAAAATAGAGATACCCCGCCAGACTTGCTCCTCTATCGGGACAAGTGCAAAAATGGCTATAACCCAGCTGGGGCGAAAACCCGAAAGGGCGTCGCAGGCAAAATCGGGTACCCCGCCACGTGAAAACCCGAAAGGGCGCGTGGGCAAAAGCAAGAGGGGGCTGGTCTCGGTGAAAACCCGAAAGGGCACTTAGGCCGGTAATGTGAATAAAAAGAAAAAAGAATGATGAATAGTGATGAACCATCCTCCATCCGGAAGGCCATTCACAAGGTCAGGGCGAGGGTCTTCATCCGATATCCCACTTACACACATCCATCTACCATTTTCGACCCTTGTCATCATCGGCAAGATCGGTCGCTACCCTTCCGGTTTTTGTCATCATCGGCAAGACCGTCTACCTTTTCGACCCTTGTCACCATCGGCAAGATCGGTCGCTACCCTTCCGGTTTTTGTCATCATCGGCAAGACCGTCTACCTTTTCGACCCTTGTCACCATCGGCAAGATCGGTCGCTACCTATAACAGTTTTTGTCATCATCGGCAAGACCGTCTACCTTTTCGACCCTTGTCACCATCGGCAAGATCGGTCGCTACCCTTCCGGTTTTTGTCATCATCGGCAAGACCGTCTACCTTTTCGACCCTTGTCATCATCGGTAAGATCGGTCGCTACCCTTCCGGTTTTTGTCATCATCGGCAAGACCGTCTACCTTTTCGACCCTTGTCACCATCGGCAAGATCGGTCGCTACCCTTCCGGTTTTTGTCATCATCGGCAAGACCGTCTACCTTTTCGACCCTTGTCACCATCGGCAAGATCGGTCGCTACCTATAACAGTTTTTGTCATCATCGGCAAGACCGTCTACCTTTTCGACCCTTGTCACCATCGGCAAGATCGGTCGCTACCTATAACGGTTTTTGTCATCATCGGCAAGACCGTCTACCCTTTTCGACCCTTGTCACCATCGGCAAGATCGGTCGCTACCCTTCCGGTTTTTGTCATCATCGGCAAGACCGTCTACCTTTTCGACCCTTGTCATCATCGGCAAGATCGGTCGCTACCTATAACGGTTTTTGTCGTCATCGGCAAGACCGTCCACCTTTTCGACCCTTGTCATCATCGGCAAGATCGGTCGCTACCCTTCTGGTTTTTGTCATCATCGGCAAGACCATCTACCCTTTTCGACCCTTGCCACCATCGGTAAGATCGGTCGCTTTCCCCCCAAACCTGGCAAAGGCCCTGTCCCAGGAACGGCTACACCGCGGTGGAGCGAACACCTCATCCCTTCCCTGAAGGCGTGAGCGCTCTCCTGCATTATTGGCACTCGTTCCCGGGTTCAGGTGATTAGCCGAAAGAAAGAAAAGACGAAAAGAAGTCGTGGTCAAGACTACGAAAAGAAATGCTTCCATTTAATAAAAGTGGATAATACATTCTTTTGCCCAGGGCATCCCCCAGGGTACATAAACTCCAAAGATAAAAAAAAAAAGGAACAGAGCTTCCAAAAGGAAAGGAAACAAAAAGCAAAGGGAAACCAAGACTACGGCAGAGGACGCCGGAAGATGTCCCCTAGTTCCAAAAGGCCCAGCGAGGGGTACTGGGTCAATTCCTCCAGACGAGTCTCGGTGGCTGTCAGCTGCAATAACCTCTTGTCGAGTGAAGCAAGTCGTCCTTCAGCCAGGTCGGCCTCCTCTGTCGTCTGGACTTCTAGGCGCTCGCCTTCCTGCAGCTCGGCCTCGACCTTAGCTAGTTCCGCACGCAATTCATCTATCCGTGCCCTGAGGAGCAGCTGACGTTCCGAGATATTCTCAGCGGCGTCCCTCAGCTGTCCCACCGTCACCTTCAGTGAACTGACGGCAGTGCGGCAATCTGCCCTCTCCAACTTCACAGCAGCGAGCTGATCGGAAACCTCCCGATTCAGGAAATCCCGCCTGTTAGCGTGCTTCAGCAACATCACAACCCGTGGGGTCCAATCATCCATGGGGCAACCAAATGCCAGTAGCGGCCGGGAGAGGTGGTCCACCAAGCTTCTCAGCTGTGCATAAGTCAAGTCTGGAGAAGCTGACATGGCCCGCTGGAGATTATCCAGAGATTGCCATACCATGTCTCCAGAAAATTGTAAGCCCAATGGCGAAGTCTCGGGGAGCCGAAAGTCTACCCTGCTGTCCACCTCAGCCCAGATGTCGTCGGCCACCCCGAGGGACGTCGACGGCATAGTCTGCACGGCACCCACTCCCGGTCCGACCACTGCAGCCATATCAACTGGAGGGATCTCCATAATAACAACTTCTTTGCCCGCCCTTTGGGGTGAATCTGCAATAGCCGTGTCGGCAACAGAAGGCACATGCTCCTCTTGAGTAGTTTCGCCAGCCGCCAAGGGAAGAGACCCCTCTATAATGGACAAGGCCTGAGTAACATCGGCCTCATCCGCAATAATTTCTCCGGCCTCTATGTCTGAAAGACCACTAGGCAACGACAACGATTCTGCACCAGTTGCCAAGGCTTGAACCCCTGCAACCTCAGTCGGAGCGCTAACTTCGGCAGCCACGCCGGACTCCTCTGATACCGCTGCAGCAGCATAGGTCCGTGGAAGCCGCAGGGCAATGGGCCGCACAATAGGCGGGAACGCTGGCTGGCTCATATCCACGCCAGGAAGAGGCATACGGATCATTATAGCTGGCGGTACCACCTCAGCCTGCAGTACATATACAAATATCAGCCAGCTGGCTTGGAAATGAAAAGAAACGTTGCAGGCGGGAATCAAAAGGTTTCCTACCTCGACCGGCACTATGTTCAGGCCTCCCAGAGTTGCCTCTGAAGATACTGGCCCTTCTCCTGCAATCGGGTACGATAGCCCATGCTCGGCTACCAATAGCCTCGGAGGGCTAAATGTTGAGAAGTCGCTCTCGTAAGCTGAAGAAGCCCCGGCATCCTCAGCCTCGGTTTCCGCCATCGGGAACCCCTCATCATCGCCGGAGCCGCCGCCATAATCAACTTGTTCGGAGGAAGAGGAGTCTTCTGCTTGCTCTCGAACCTCTGATACCAGAGCGGGAACCAGGCTGCTAGGAGGATGCCCTCTAGCCTGAACCTCCTCAGGGGTCCCCGCCTCGGGGACATCCGTTGGCGGAATATCTAAGGGTTGGTCCCTCGGAAGCCCTTGCTCGCCGACGACAATCCTGCTGCGGCACCCACCTCGAGAAGTAGCGTGGGTCGAACATCGACTGAAGTCAAAAGATAGCAAACAGTCAGGCCTTGACTGAAGACAGAATATGCCAACAAGCCCTGCAGACGAACTACAAATTACCTTCTACTTCTCGATGGGGCGTCGGCGAAGGCAAGTCGCGCTCAATAGGGAGCGAGGGGGCCTCTTCCCCTCTCTCCTCAGTAGCAGCACCAGCAGCTATTGAAAAGAAGAATGATCAGCCACATTGGTGAAAATAAACAAACAAGCCAAGCAAGAATAAGAAATCACCTTCGCCCTCGGACCCTTGCGTCCGGGCGGCCTCAAATTCAGAGAAAGATGGAACCCGAGGAAGCGGAGTGGCGGACTCCTCTTCAGCAACCTTCCTCCGACGTGCTCTAGTAGCACGGGACTCTGCTCTCTTGGCCTTCTTGGCCCTACCAATAGCCTCCCTGACCTGGGATCTGGTTCGTTTTCGCGAGTCCCCAGGGGGTAATGGCGTTGTAGTCGGAGCTGGCTCCGGAATATTAAAATACGAAGGCTTCTGCGCCTTCGATATCAACTCCCTGCAATGCCGGGTCCCCTCCACTGAGAGACGAGCTGCAGAAAGCATATAAGTCAGAAGATGCACACTGACTGCAGAGAAAACAGCCCCATGGCTGAAGAAGAAAACAAACATTACCTGGCAGCCCCGTATATCGAGGACTAAGCGGCCAGTAAAGCAATACTGGCGCCTTGTCCCGGGAAGCCGCTTCATGGATCAGCCAGCACACGTCCCCAATTGTTTCACTCTTATCCGCTAGCTGAGCCAAGTCCTCATGGCCACAGGATGATAAGTGATGATATAGACTCAAGTAGTCGAACCCCCAGCCGTCGACATACTTGAAAGATATCAGTAACTGATGGCTCCAGATGGCTTCTAACGGACCAGAAACTGAAAGCCCATGAGAATGAAGCAGGGCGAATATCCAGGGGGTGTTGGCATACAAGTCAGCCCGCCTGTCTTCCCTCCTAATGAAGGTCCGATAAGGATGAAATCTGTCAATCTCCGGGCGCCAGCTCGCCACAGTAGGAAGAGGTTCTTCCACTGGAAGGGGAATTGTCTGAAGAGCAACCCGGTCACTGCTGACCCGACACAATCCCCAGAGGGTCTTCACATAGTCATCCTTCCTGATTTCAGGCATCTTCGGGTCGGACTTGGATGACTTGCCCTTCACAGCTTTCCTGGCCTCTATATATGCCGTCACCTCGGCATTGGACCAGGACTTCAGCTTCTTCAGATATGCGGGATCAATGTCCAGAATGGGCTCCCGCTGGGAATCTAGAAAGCGGCGTTCGGCAACGTGCCAGCAGTCTTTCCGGAAATTCCGATAAAAACCCGTTCGTGCATTCCACCACTTGATGAAGTCTGGAGTCACTCGGGGAAGACGAGCCGGGGTTGGCACCCTGAATGATACATCCTCCCGGCGATGAAAGTAATCCCACCATGTGCGGGCTTCCTCTGTAGTCGTCTGACCGGCCCGGTGCCTGTTTGGAAGATTGAACTGGGCCGCCGAAGAGGGAATTTGTTGGTCATACCCAAAATTCCGACTGAAGCGGAAAGGATAATACGGCTCCAGCCACAGCAAGCCGCTCTTTCTAAAAACAAGAACACTCGGGCGGATAGACAACGCCCAATCAACCAGTTCCGGTTCCAGGATGGGCCTTGTGCTCTTGCGCCCAGTCAACTCATGAATGAACTCCTCTGTCTCAAACAATCGGCACTGCCGCATCCTGTTTACCAGAGGACTAGAGCTGGCAGCCAAGCTCCAGAAATGAAGAACTCCCGGGGAATCTACTGGAACTGTAGTCAACTTCCCCCTGATGGCAAAAAGCTGATCCGCCAGTGAGGATGCTTCAGCACTGGCAAATTCAATCATCCGCGGCAGCGGGCGATCTGACTGCATTGACCGGGGAGCCGCTTCCGGGAATAGGGTACAGACCCAAGCATTAAAGAAGTGGAGGGGACCAACTATCCTCGAATTCCGGGGAATACGTGATTTGTGCAAATCCCCCAACATTTTGTATATGAGGCATAAAGCCACGGGGCACAGGGACAGCTTCGTCCCCCAAGCCATCAAACAGGCGGGGTAAATCGCCTCCGGCCTAATCACCGTCTCGTCCCCTTGGGGAAGGGCGAATGAACAAAGCCAATATGTTAAATACGCAGCACAATGCGTGACTGCGTCAACTCCTGTGGGGTTCGGGCCGGCCTGCCTCTCTCTCCCTGCGACAGCTGGATACGTTGCTTGGCGCCGGGCCCTCTTCTTCCGCGCCACTGCTGTCGGAACTACCGTGGGAAAGTCTTCATATTGCTGCTCCCCACCAAAGAAATACTGAAGCCACGTGCCCATCCGCACGCGTCTCTTCTCACCCGGCTTTCGCGCCTCCCGCGAGTCCAGCGTCAGGCGCAGCAAGGTGCGGTACGCCTTCATCAGATAACGATAGGCGAAGCCCGTAAAATATCTACCTTCGCCGTTCGTCTGATCCTTTAGCCAGTCTGGGAAGCAAACTTCTTCATACGGCTCTCCGTCTATCGGTAGGCCGCTCAGCTGAGAGAGGCCCCATAAATCCAATGAAGTCTCACCTTCCGCTGTGTAGAAGGTGTTGTACTCTGGGCAGAAGACTTCGATCATCCCACAACATAGACCTCGGGAGATCGGATATCTATACCGCGAAGCATATATGCTTTCGTAGACCCCGGCATGTACCAGAATGGGAGCATACTGTCGCAGCACAAAATCTGTGAATTCAACTGCTCCTGGTCTGAACGCATGAGCATCAGTGGCTTTGAGCTCTCCAAACCACCCCACTGAAATCTGATGCTTGAATCGGACCGCCAAGCAGTCCAAAAGAAAAGGCTCGTCCCGGTATCCCCAATGCAGCGGGCCGAGGAATAAACCATATACAGGCTTCTCCCTGTCAACACGGCCAGCAGTTTCGTTCCAGCGAGCTGGTGTGTACTGTGGTGCTCTCGTCAGCATCCCGGCCTCCGGAGACAGTTCCTGCACCCCTAGCACCGCTCCCCACTTCCTGGGCTCACCCGGGATGTACATGGGCATACCGCAGATGACAGATTCGGCCAAGCTGTCTCGCTCCGCCAGCAGGGCCCCTTCAGCTCGGCGAACCAGGATGAAGTCACGCTTCCCACGAAGGTTGAAGCGCTCGAGAAAGGCCATCAGATGTTTATCTTTGGGATGATCCCGTCGGATGTCGTCCCTTCGATCATACTTAAACTGGTTGCCGTCTAGAATGAACAAGCGACTGGTGTCAACTGTGTCGGTCTCTGAGTCCGAAGATTCGGCCACTGCAGCTATATGTCTCAGCCCCCGCTCAAGGGAATGGACGTTCCCCCAGGTCACAGCAACCCGGGATGCGGAAGAAGAAGATCCAGATGCCATACTATCTACAAACCAACAAACAAAGGTCAGAAATCAGTTGATCAAAATGACATTTCTGACAAAATTTCGGCAGCACCTCCTCACTCCAGGGAGTGCCAAAGAAGAAACGGAAGCCGTCCACAGAGGGAGCAGCCCCTAAAAGCAGCCATAGGCATTAAGCCAAGGCCAAATGGGACACCCGAGGGATCTAGCTCCGAGGACAAGTCCTACAAAGAGCCTCCCGGGGCCCGAAGAATGGGTTCAAAACCCGAAGCAATAAACCACTCAACTCACCTACTCACAGGCGAAAATCGCCCGAGCTCAGAGCTCACTCGGCGCCGCGGGAGGGAGAGAATGGAAGAGAGAGAGAAAATTTCGTCAAATGAAGGACTGTGAAGAAAAAAGGAAGAAGAAATGGACTTATAGGGGGGGCTCCACGGTCGTTAAAACGGCGCGCCCTGGGGCGCGCCGTTTTAACTGTTTGTCGCGCCGTTTTAACCCTTTAAGGCCGCGCCGTTTTAACAAGCTCATTTGCGCGCCGTTTTAACGGCCGCGCCGTTTTAACGCGGCCGAACAAGTTTCCCGCCTCGTCCGACAGGCATCCGGAGCCAGAATTGAGTGCCGTTCGAGCTCTCGTCATCACACGAAGCTCATCCGTAGGCACTGCTGCACTCCTGCCTCGCTTGCACCACCCACGTCTGGGGGGCATTTGTTGGCACTCAAAATATGATCCCTGGCGACCAAGCCGTAAAGACGAATGATACGGCCCACTGAAGCACAGAAGCCGATGAAAATCAACTTATCAAGGGTCCCTCGAGCTGACGAAGCCCCAAGCCACCTTGAAGGGAACACCGGGGACCTCACCTCAGGAGAGTCAAAGTCAACCCGCAACCAACCGGCAGTGCGATCAAGCCTGCCCAATGATCCGGCATCGACTCTGTCATGCCGCTACCCCACATCCGACGTCCGATCAAGGACGACGGTCTACCTTATGATTCTCCGAAAGAGGAAGAATGCCCTCGGCCATCCACAACAAGGGGCCGGAGGTTCTGTCAGCAAGAAGATCCCGATCACCCGACACGGGTTCGGCTTCTCGCCCTAGTGAGGCCATTAGCGGCCGATGGATCGCCGTTCAAGGCGGAATTACCCAGGATGCAATGCCATCCTGCAAGGAAGCTTCGGACACAGGTCCGTCTTGATGAGAGGCACCAATCACAGTGCCGAAAGTCGTACCTACGGGACACCCGTGTGTCTGGACCGGAAGCACATGAAGTTCTGATCAAGGCCGTTCGTCGCGTCAAGAGCTTCGTCAACACCCCGTCAAGGCTCCCCGAGAGCCAGTACGAGAGGAACAGTCAACTGGAGTCTCCGGAACCATCCCCGGACCCACCGGCCTGGCCGTGCCTGGCAAACAGGTTAAAACGGCGCCGCTTAAAACGGCGCCGTCAATCCGGCGCGCAAAAGCCAGAAGGGGCCTTTCCCCGGCGCCGTTAAAACGGCGCGCAAAAAGCCAAGGGGGCTGCTCCCCGGCGCCCTCAACCCGGCGCGCCTTTCTCCACCGCGCCGGATTAACCACATGCCATATATATGGCATGCCTGGGGGGGGATTTGGAAAAAAGAAGAGAAGAGAGGAGATCAATAGAGATCCGATCGGGAGAGGAGGCGGATTTTAAAAAAAAAAAAAGGGGAGAAACTGAATAGAAAGAAAGAGAGCCAATCGTCCGAGAGCGAGAAGTCTTGGGGGAGAAGAAAGGGTTTCCGCTGAGGGCCGCCCCGACCCTTCCCGGTCTGTTCGCTCGAAGCCCTCCGCAGTCGGAGAAGAGGAGTTAGTTCCGATACTCTGCTTTGGAGAAGAAGTTTAGGTGGGTTTCGTGATTTGCTTCCGACGATTCTCTCCGTTTTTTTTTTATCTTCTGATGCAATGTAAATGGAGCGGGCAGGGCAATGATACGAGCCCTTTCCTCCTTCATCATTTATTTCCTCCCTTTTTTTTTCCTCGGAAAGCCCCTGCGCGGGTATGACGCCGTAGCATCCTGGGCGATGATATGAGCCTACGATGCCCTGTTTCTTCTAACTTTATTTACCCGTCTTATTTCCGGCTTGAATGCCGACTGTGAGATGCGGACCATTTGTAATGAACCCTTTGGGCATTTGCCCTTTCTATATCTGAATAAAATCACCAGTGTCTATCTGCATATTCGAGGAGTCGTTGCCATATACTGGATCGAGGTTTCTTTCCGCGGTTTCTCTGATGCACACGCCCTGATGATTCCAAGGGCAACAGTGATATCACCCTCTCCCCAAGGGTTTTCTTCTCGCATCTATTTTTATTCCGTGGAGGGTCATTGGCCAGAGGAAGGCACCTCGATGCTCCTCTGGTCAGAACCACGGGACCTTCTCCCATCGCTCTCCTTCTGTTCCCAGTCATGAATGGAGGGGGATGGGGGTATCCCCATAATAAAAACGCAATGCCTGTAGGTATTATTATCTTTCTGTTCGTTATTCCGAGCGCTCAATGGCATGCCCTCCCCCGGTTGTGGAAAGCCACAAGCCAACAAGCTACTGTCTATGCTGACAGGCTAACCCCGATATCAACATAATCCCCCTTGCTAACTAGTCAACCGGCGGGTTTATTACGCGCATAGGCCAATTAACTCCCTTCTACCGAATGCATCCTGTCTTGTCTTATTCATGACGATTTTCTCGAAGAATTTGTCCGACGGGGAGAGGGGACATTCCCCCATGAATCACCAGGGGATCACGGGGTCATACCCCTTCGTGGTATGTATCCTCATGGTCCGTTCGGTGAATATAAACAGGGGCTTTGGCCCAACAATAAATCCACTATCCTCAATGGCATTGTGGTGGCCACGGGTTGGAAACCTCTCACAGGCTAGTCCTCAAGGGCTTCTCCTCCCTATTGGCTGTCCCTTCCGATCATGATTTGGCTATGAGTCGAGTGCCCCTCGTAGGCTAGCCCTCGGGGTTTACCTTCTCTTATTGGTCACTTCGTCTGATCACCTTTCAACCCACGGAATGATGGTGCCCCTCGTAGGCTAGCCCTCGGGGTTTCCTATCCGTTCGGGTCTGCCGGCCGCCGTGCGCCACCCGGCTTTTAGGGGTGTACTCCGCCACGTGAGTACTCCCTGCGTCTCCCCGACAATCCTTTGGGATGGGGAGATGCTGCCGAAATTTCGGCTCGAACGAGTTAAGCTCGGAACAATCGCCTCACGCGAGCCCATGACTCGGCACCGATTCCGATGAATAATCAACTTAATAAAATTCTCAAAACCATCCAAAATCTTAATAAATCTATGAATAAACCAACGAGGCCCCTGCCTCCTTGAAATCGGGCTAATTCAGCGCGTTCATGCGCGATCACGCTTTAAAACGGCGCGGCCTTCCCGGCGCGGTCTTCCCGGCGCGGCCTTCCCGGCGCGCCCTTTCCGGCGCGCCCTATCCGGCGCGCCCTTTCCGGCGCGCCCTTCCCGGCGCGCCCCAGCTCCCCACGCCGTTTTAACGGCCTGCCCCTTTACCTACGGTTATGGCGCCGTTTTAAGCTTTTTACCTACGTTTCAGGGCGCCGTTTCAAGCGTTTTGATCCCTGTCTTCGCATGCACTGCACCGGTTTCGTTCCGAATCATGTCGTCGCATCATTCTAACCCCTTTCCCACTTATGGGATGATTTCTTATGCTAATCACAGAGGGGTGCAAGTCCTTCAACTAATAATCATCATGTAGTTCCCTTTTCCGGCTTCGACAGCCCGATATCTCGGCAATTAATCAAAGGTGTTCCCTCCTCGTGGGGGATGTAATTAACGCCATAGCCTTTATGGTATGGCGGACTGCTGGTCCCGACCGAACCTCACATTCGCCCTACATGGGTCAGGATGAGCGCATCATAAATCGTCACGCATGTGACTGGCACGCCCGCGTCGTCAATCAGTCAGTTGACTACAAGTCAGTCAATTGGTCGATCGACCCGCGAAATAAATGAATGAAAAATACCAACGAAAAGGAGCGAAGGAAAAGACGGTCGAAACACCCGTCAGCAGCCGTTCAACCTTGACCTCCCGAGGGCTAAACCTAGCCCAGTTCCTATTAGTGCGGCCCAGTGTCGACCGCACAAGCCTTGAGCGGCCCTGTAGTGACAACATGTCTTCCAGAGACTAGTTTTCCCCGTGTTTTATGGTTTTGAATCCAAGAACATGATGGTTCTTGATAATTTGGACTCCTGGACAGAAATTCTGGACAATATCTCTTCAACTTAGCCTTGGGATGTTCCGAGGTAAGTTTATATTTGATTATAATTGGCCATTTAACTTGATTAAAGTCTAGACAACTTGGGATCTTGGATCCAATAAATCAATGCCAACGCACCATAGGGGCCCGGTCTGGTCCTGGGGAGAGCGCTCGAAAAGTACTTGTGTCCATGGGAGTTTATAATGACAGGGTGAGGCATTGCACCGAGTGCATGACTAGCGTGATATCTATGACAATGATCTCTTATCTCTTACTTGATCGTGTTTGACTTGGTTATATTCTTGCTTGTTGGCCAATTTCTTGTAATTTCCTATTATATATATTGTTCATAAACGTGTAATTCTTGTAATCTTATCATTCTTGTCATATTGTTATTCCATTCCATTCTTTAGCACTTTCTGTTATTACGTTGTTTCATTCGATTGTTATATCTTTTCTTTCCGTTCATATACATGTAATTAATTGGTTAATCACTTATACTTGCATGTTGTTACCTACTGAGCGTTCGCTCATATAGTTGTTTCCCCCCTTTCCAGGCAACTCAGGTGAAGATTCACAGATTGATGGGAATGGGCGAGAGTGATTACTTGGAGTGTGTCAGCTAGTCGCTATGTTGAGTTTGTTTAGTTGTTTACATCTAGCCATGTCTTAGAACTTGTGTTAGATATTGTACCGGAGTCGAGTAGAGATTATGTTTGTTTATGTTTAAGTCGGTTTGTAAGACGTTGATGGTTATTGTAATAGATTGGAGTTAATTCTGTTCATGGCATTATGTTAATTCTTAGCTTAGCATGTTATCTTTACTAGCGTTTTCTACTGCCGGTCCCGATATTCCGCGTTGGGACGTGACAATATTCCCTAAGGTTTGAGTTACTTATAAAAAAATCCTAAATAAAATCTAAAAATAAAAATAACTAGGGTTGCGGCCTCATGGTGATGCGGGACGACTACGAGACTCGACTCGGACTTGTTGCGACCTTGGACTCTAAAGGGCGACGTGACTAAAGAGACGACGCGACCAGCAACAACACCATGACGCGCGGCACCTAACGAGCTCCAGAAGAGGCGATCATGTCCCAAACAAGAAGCGCTAACTCACAGTCGTCCCCGACGAGGGAAACGTGACGATCTACACGGTTGAGTAACCGGCTTTGAGTCTCGGGTGGTCAGCTCACTCTCGTACTCGGAATGAGTCACGGGACGGGTTTCGCTCTCACAACTCACAGCGGTGATTAAGATTTAACAAGTTAGGAAATAATAAACTCACATGCAGCGACAGTAAGAACATATACTAGCTAAGCAAGTAAGACAAAGTAAGAGGCGAATGTACCTCCACGCTCGGGGCATGGGGAAGACGTCCCAGCCAAGTCCATTACTCCCGGTATAATGGTAAAAATTAATTACAGCATGAAAATTACGGTCCACTCCACGCAGGGAGGTAAAAGGCCACAACAGCGAACCGGGAGCGTCGTTCTTGGGTTGACGGGCAGGAGGGAGGCAGATTCCGGGCGGCGGCGGGTAGCGGCTCCGATTCTGCAATTTGCTGTCCGGCAGGATAGCGAACACGGGCGTCCAAAGGGACGTCGGTCTCCTGGTATCTTCTGAAGGCGGTGGTTCAGAGGGACGCTGGCGGAGGGTCCCCGGTCGACCCCCAGGAGTGGCGGTCGCTGAAGTTGCCCCGGCGTATTTCTTTGGGATTTATCCGGCAACCCCTTTTGCTGGCTTGGCTCAGAGCAGAAATACGCGTCTCCATGAAATTGGCTGGTACGCTCAGATCCGATGTCGGATCGAGACGCAATGGGTACCGTTAAAAGGAGGACTCAAAATCCTACGACATACTGGAATTTCAAATCCATCTAACGGCTGGATTGAAAATGAAAACGCCTGCAAGCTGACTGAGTTCTCTGACCCGAAACACTGAATAGACAGGGCAGAACGGGATCTGCCTATTCAAGAGCTTTGACCAAGGATCAAAAGGAAGATTTAGCACCCAGGATTTTTATGGTGGATAGAGGGGAGGGTGGTGGTTACGGACATAATTTTTGGGTATTTTTATGACAACATTTGAGGGGGAAAAAAATAGGCTACTACAGGCTATCTCGCAAATCTGCACACAGGCAGACTATGAGGGGGAAAATAAAAGGCTGGGAAGCGAGCAAACGGGCTCAGATTGGTGTGAAAATTAAACTAAAATTGACTAATGATGGGGGGAACCTACCCTCAAAATTTCATCATGATCCAACGGTTGGATCTCCCGTACCAACTCTTTTACCGAGCTGATGTCCAGCAACTCTGAATTTCGGGACAGCAAGAGGAAGCCGACTTGTGGTGGCTCGACGAAGGCACGAACGACGGCGGCGGCGGCGGCCATCGATCATAGCAAGTAGAGGAAGAGGGGAAGAGGGAGAAATTTAAGAAATATGGAGGATTTAGATCTAGATCTGAAGAAGATTGGAGGAAGAAGAGGAAGAACACCAAGAACAAGAGGGGAGAGAGAGGGGGTGCGCCCAAATCCACTATCACATAAATTTCTTCATTAATTTCATTCAAATATAACAAGAGACATTATATATCAAAACCCTAGATCTAGCCAAATGACCTAGGATGCCATTGGTTAAGGGGGTATAATGGGGAAATGGGACAAAGAAAGAATAAACAAATCCCCCATGTGGAGACCAAAGAGGGGGCGCCCCTCTCTCTAAGTCAACATAAGAGGCTTGTTTATTTTAATCCCCTTGGACTATATTAATCCTCCCTTAGACCAAAATAAATCAAAAATATAAATACATGGTCATTTATTCTACCATTAACCCAATACAAAAACCCAAGATAATACAAACCAAATACACACCAAATACATACCAAATACGACCAAATACGTATAAAATATGAATACATATAAAAATACATACTGAAGTATCAAAGCTCCGGTGACGACTCCAGACTATCCCCCAGCCACAAAGAAGTCGGTGTCGACCGAGTCATGCTGTGGGTCCGGTACTGACGGCTCGCTGAGTCGAGCCGTACTTGTGCTCTGGTGTTCTCACCACATGGTGTCGCCTGCGACCTACAGCCACTCTCTGCTTCCTCCCATCTTTCCCCCTTCGGTAGTGACAGAGGGAGAGGGAGGGAGGGGGATGTCGAAGAGAGAGAGAGAGAGAGAGTGAGAGGGGATGGGGTGAGAAAGAGAGAGAGAGGGAGGGAGGGGGATGCCGGAGGCGTCTCCCCCTCCGACAGTGACAGAGGGAGAAGGAGAGAGAGAGAGGGGATGGGGTGAGAAAGAGAGGGAGGGAGGGGGATGTAGGAGCCGTCTCACCTCCGGTGGTGACAAAGGGAGAGGGAGAAGGAGAGAGAGAGAGGAAGGTGGCGAGAGAGCGAGAGGGAGGGGATGGGGGAGGATGGAGGCGTCTCCCCCTCCAGCGTGACAGAGGGGGAGAGAGAGAGAGGGGGGAGGGGATGAGCAGAGAAATACGAGAGACAAAATTGCTTTGTGTGGGAGAGACTTCTCAGAGGGAAGTCGCTCTTAAGTAACTTACGTCTCTCACTCTCCTCTCTCTCTGCCTTCCTCACACACCGGTGACAACCCAGTGCCGCCTTCCCCCTCCCGCTGCCACCTGCTCTCTGTCTCTTCTCTTCTCTCTCTCACCTTCCTTCTCTTCCTCTCCTTCCCTCCATCACGACCTCTTCCCCTGTGGTGCCCACCGGTAGCCACCCTACGACCCCTTCTACTTTCACCCTCGTAGACGCTCCCCACTCCCAGCCCGCTGGGAGCCCCCCTCCCCTGCTCCTTCTCTCGTGCCCATCGCCGAAGCCCCCCCTCTCGGCCCCTTCCCTCGTGCCCAACGTCGAAGCCCCCCTCCCCAACCCCCTCTCCTCTCACCCTCGCAGACGCCCCCCACTCCCAGCCTGCCGGAGCCCCCCCTCCCTAGCCCCCTCTCCTCTCACCCTCACATATGCCCCCCACTCCTAGCCCACAAGAGCTCCCCCTCCCCGGCCCCCTTTCTAGTGCCCACCGCAGGAACCCCCCCTCTCCTCTCACCCTTGTAGACGCCCCCCTCTCGGCCCCCCTCTCTTGTGCCCACTGCAACAGCCCCCCTTCCCATCCCCCTCTGTAATGCCCTGGATTCTTGGTGGATCTTTGCTGGATCCTTTGCAGGTCTTGTTGGATCTTTGTTGGATCTCTCGGATCTGTTTCGGATTGGTTTTGGTGAGTTTCGGTTCGCTTTGGTGGCTTCCGAGTTGAGTTTGACGAGCCGTGTGGATTTTTCTCTCGTATTAGTTACAGAACCCTACTGTGAGTTTGTTTGTCAATTCTTGAACTCGTGGATGTTGCAGCGACGATGTACTCTTCGAGCCGGTCGTTTTGACTATTTTTACGTATTTTTATGAAATTATGCATTTTCGACGCATTTTCAGAATTTTCGGACATTAGGAAAATTTCCTAATTTCTTTTCTTTTTTATTTCTTTTCCTCTCTCTCTCTCTCCTCACTCTCGCCGTTCCTCTCTCTCTCTCTCTCCCGTTCTCTCTCGTTCTCCCTCCCTCTCGCCTCCGGCTGCAGACGGAGCGATGCAGGGGCTGGGTGGCGACGTGGCGGAGCTGTCGAGGTGCGCGATGGGGCGAGGATCGGATCGATTCTGGCGCGATCCCGTTCGGTGGATTCAAAGCCGGTGAAATCGGTTCGTGAGTGGTTTTCGGCATGGTTTAGTCCCTTCGGGACACGGTTTCTTCGGTGGAGGTAGGGTGACTGATCCTCACTTCGTCCTCTCCGTTTTCCCTGCCATTGCACGTTGTTCGGCTAGGAAACGGTCGTATTTGGGCTTGTTTTGCCTAAACCGTGATTTTCGTGATTTTTAGGGTCGGCCGGTAAACGGCGACCGTTTGCGGCGTAGTTAGTTTCTAACTGACCGCTGGGATGTTAGGATCCCATCCACGTTGATTTCGTGTGGTTTGGTGTTCATTCGAGGCCGGTAGAAGTCCGGGAACCTCGGTGACCCACTTTGGGTGGATTTGATGAAATCGCTCGGATCTTGAGTTTTCGAGCTTGCATGTGGACTTTTTAGCCTTCTTATGTTGTAATTTGTCGTTTGGGTTTGTTTCCCCTGCGCTACGACGTGAATGGGGCGTGGAACGGGCCGATTTGGCCGTTCCTCTGTTTTCCCGCCGTGACCGATGTAGCGGTCATTTCAGAGGCCGTTACTTGGCTCTGACGGCCCTACGATAGACCGCCATTTGGCTCGGCGTTCTTGAGTTTTCTGGCTTCTGGGTGAGCAACGGCCCTAGGGTGGCGCGTCGTTCCCGTGTAACGCGCCTGAGCCTGCGCGTTACATTCGTTTTGTCGTTTTGTGGTTTGAGTATGGCGGTTCCTCTGGCGCGCCTGTCTTGGCGCGTTACAGCGTTGTAACGTGCCTAAGTAGGGCCGTTACATCCTATTTGACCGACGTGTGACCTGTTGAGGCGGTGCCTCTGGCGGTCATGCCCCCGTGCGTTAGGTGAATGTAACGCGCCTGTCCCTGGCCGTTACATTCCCTGTTTGGCCGAGTGGGTGGCTGTGTGTCGTGTTGTTTGTAACGGCTAAGCCCCTGTGCGTTAGGCCTGTGTAATGTGTCCTTGTTGACCGTTACATGTTGTTTTGACTGAGTTGGGTTGCTGCGCCGTTGGATGTGACGGTGGGGGCCCTGTGCGTCGGGTGTTTGTAACGCGCCCCGTGCTGACCGTTACATGCCTCTCAGCCTTTGTTTTCTATCTTCGGGTTGTGTTAGTAACACGCCTGCCCCTGTGCGTAGTTTGTCTCTGACGCGTCTCCCTTGCCGCGTTATTTGTTTGTAACGCGCTTGGCGTTGCGCGTTACTTGGTTTTGGTTGTGGGTGTGTTGGCTCCGACGCGCCTGGTTTTGTGCGTCGGGTGGCTATAACGCGCTCGCTCCCGTGCGTTACTTCGTTTGCGCTCCGTTTGGTTTGGGTTTGTGTTGGACCCGACTGCCCCGGTCTGGCGCGTCGGGTGGGTGCGACGCGCCTGGTGCTGCGCGTTGCATGCTTTCATGTTTTTCGAGGTAGGTTAGGGCGGCGTGAGTGACGGCCTATCGCCCGACCGTCGCTTGGTGAGTAACGGCCCTGGTCTAGACCGTCACATGCTTGTAGCGGTCTAGGGGTGGCGCGTTACATGCCTGGTGCCCCGTTTTCCATGATTTTGGTGTTATCTTGTCTTGGCTTGTCCTTGTGGTCTGCCCGTTGTCCCGTGGATGTCTCCCGACGTCCTATGAGGGTTAAGATTACGTGTAAGGTGGCCAGGAGTCTTCTTGCTTGAGGTAGGATTCTCTTTCCTACTTTTCGAGCATTGTGTTGGGTTCAGGTCAACCCGGTGTGACCCAGTGGTTGACATGTGACCTTGTGTGTGTGTGTCTCGGTGATTGTGCCCGGCTCGAGACACTGCTTCTGGATGCCTCGAGATGTTACCTTATCTCGATTTGCGTGTCCAAGTGTGCTGAGGGTTCTTGGTATTTCTCTCAGGTCTCCGTGTGCCATTTTCTGCAGAGCGTTGTTTTGCTGGCTTAGGATTAGACCGATTGGCGGCTTGTTTTGCTGCTTGAGACGATCTTGCCTTTGAGTCGTTCGACTCAGGGATCGTTACGTCGTAGGTCTAGTTGCCTGGTCCTGAGTCTGTTGGCAGTTGTCCGACTGCCTCGGTGCTTTGCTGTGCACGAGACATGGCTTTTCTTAGCTGTCTGTGCTGTAGCGCCTGTGTTTCGAAGTTCATGCCTTGTGAGCCTCCCCTAGTTGTAGCCCTAGGCTTTTGCCGACCCACCGGGAGTGGTGGAGGGGTGTTTCCTGTTGCGTTTGGTACGTACGGTTTTTAAGCTAGTTTCGTAGGCCCCGGCCAACGGTAGTGTCCTACCGAGGGGAATACTAGCTAGAGGCCTGACCTAGGTAGAGGTCGGTGTGTGCACACGTGGTCAGGGACTGGGGACTTGCGCCCACGGGCGTGGCCCTGACTAGTCACTCGCAGTTGGTGCTGTAGTCTTGTGCTGTGGTACCATGTTTCCTTGGAACTGTTGTTCCTCGGACCTGGTTCTTGGTGTGTCTTGTCCTTGAGTGACATGACACTTGTGGCACAGTATAAGTCGTCAGTGGACGTATCTGGCTGTTCTCTAGTGGGAGGGTGCCCCTGTCACCTGGTTCGTGACTCTCGCGTTTCTTGCGTATTCTGACCTTTGCGAGTTGCCCTCTCGTGGCCGTACTCGAGGTCGGTGTTCTGTCGTTTGCATGACGTTCTAGTCATGCGTGGGGCTATGTGCACGACGTTTCCAGTCGTGTTTGTCTGTGTTTTCGGCGTTGGCGTCTACCTTCGCATTTGCTTTGGCTGACGGACTGGGTTACCCTACTGTGTGAGTTTGGGGTCGACCGTCTGTTGCCGCTTGGAGTAGCTTAGGGTGCCGAGTTCTCCTCGGTGGCCGTTGTAGACACGCCATTCCTGACGTCTCCCGAGAAAGTCTCATATTACTATACAACGCCCCGCAACGGCTTACGTATTTTGAATCGCTCGAGTGCTTCCTTTTCTTGAGTCTTCTTCCGCCCTTTTCGGCATCCGGAATCGTCTCGTCACGGCATTTGGATGGCATCAACACCAGTCAGATGCATCAGGAGGTTCCGGACTCGAGGCCGCGGCGAGTCACTTCCCCAATGGCCGTTTAAATTTCCGCTCTTTATATTCTCCTTATATTCTGTTATATTCTTATCTGCTCATATTCTCGAGGCCGCGGCGAGTCACTTCCCCAATGGCCGTTTCAATTCTTGTTATTTAATTTCTGCACCATTCCCGTCCCCCCGAGGTCGCGGCGAGTCACTTCCCGCTATGGCCGTTTAACCCCCATATCTTGCTATATTATATTTGTCCCGCTCGCCCCACCGGAGCAATCTCCCGTGGTGGCCCCTTCTCTTTTCTCTTATTTCTGTGTTGCAGCAAACAAAAAAAGAAGGAGCCCGCGCGCTCCGCGTCCTCTTCGCACCCACAACCGCGTGACGTCGCTCACAGCCATGTTCCGTGTTTTACGGCCTCGCTCTTCTTTGTTGTTGAGCTCCCCTTGCTCTTAGCCTGTTCCCTACTCCCGCTGTACCCTGTCTGTTTACAGCTTTGTAGTGTAGCTTTTCCTGCTTGCTGCACTTGCTGTTTCCGTAGTTGCTTCCGTTGCTCTGTGCGTTTTCCAGTGGGGATCCGCGTGACCCCTACTGAGTTTCTGTTTAGAGACTCATCCCTGCTTTTCAGGTGGGTTTCGCCGCTTGCCTCTGCTGTTCCTGGTGGAGCGCGTTGTTGTAGCTGCCTGCGTCGGGCTTCTCCCGACTCCTGTGTACGTTCTTTTCTATCAGACTGTACTTGTTGTTTTTCCTTTGGACTAGACTCTGGTGTATAATTGTAAAATTTGAATTATTAATGAAAAAGTAATTTTATTTCTGCTACTTTAGCAATCCAATCTGAAATTTAATTGCTTACTGTTATATCTGCTGGCTTCAATGTATTCCACACACTCCTTTTTCCCTTCGGCGCTTTCCCGCGCTTGGGAGGCCTCGCGGGTCCCATGTGGTATCACGTGTATTCGATATTTATATCAGGTGCACCGGGTATCCGGAATCCGGGTCGCCACACCCTCTCCTGTCACCCTTGCAGATGCCCCCCCTCCTCGCCCACCTCCGACTCTTTCCCCTGTTGCTCTGTCACTGCTCTCCCCACCTCCCACCTCATTCCCTCTACCAACACTATCTACCTCTCCCTCCCTCTCTCTCCTGCTGCTGTCCCTCTCCATCCCACCTCCCACCTCCAGTGAATCTCCCCCCCCCCCTCCGACGAAGAGATGCATCACGATGCCACCGATCGGGATGTCCCCTCTCATCTCTCTCTCTCTCTCTCTCTCTCTTAGGGGTATTTTGGTCATTTGACCATCAGGGGGATATTTTGATCATTTGACTTTCACTTAACGAGAATATTGACATCTTTCAAGAATATTCGTCAACGAAAGTTAACTCCGATGACATATTTTAAAAATTTTCAAAATAGTAGTGATATGTATGTTAATATATTTTCAGGATAGATATAGTTACAAATTCAACTCTAACAATGATTTCTATGCCAAAAACCCTTGTTTGATTTGTAGGGTTGTTATACATCTAGAGTGTGTATTAAATTTAAATTTTTATTTTTAAAAAATTATGATGTAGAATTGAAATCATTTTAATTTATGATATAAGTCACACTCTTTTTTAATAATTTAAAAATAAAATATATACTAATAAAAATAGATATAACATTATTTATTCGATCAATTTTTTAAAAATTTTAAAATATCTGACAAAAATGTAACTTATGGCACAAGTTAAAATTATTTGAACTCATAATTATAAAAAATTTAATAAAATTTAAATTTAATATACACTCGGGATGCGTAATAAATCACTAATGTTCATTATTTTTTTTACCACCCCGTTCGATGTTCAGCTCCGTCACTAGGCCCAGGTAAACTGTGAGGGTAAAGAGGGATGACCGGCGCACCGTCCAATGTAGACCGCCCCCCTGTTACCCGCGACTTGTCGTCTAGTGGGTAGGGGCGCGGAGCACGGCCACTTCCCCACTTGTCCCAGGGCCCACGGGATTTTGACCCAGAGTTACAAAACGCGTTGGTTACCTTCTGCCTCAGATGGGTCTATCTTCCCAAGAGTCTAGCCATATATATCTCATAATCGTAGACAGAATTCGCATCGCTTTGTGATTGGATCATGCGGCATAACGTGAGGATGGCGAGACGTAATCGATTGACCCATATGAGAGACCCAACTCTATCTTGGAGGAATAATTAATACATACATTTGGATTGAACACAAATAAAAGGATTGAAAAATATACAATATGACTAAAGAATAGATGTTTGAATAAAACATATATGCTTTGGCCAAAAAACATAGGTTCGGACATATATATATATATATAGTATTAGCATACATATTTCAATTTAAACCTGCATTTTTTTAGTCGAAAAGGGTATATTTCATTCAAATCTTTATTTTTCACTCTTATCGTCTATTTTTCAGCAATGTAATATACTTTTCAGTAATATCATCTCCTTGTTAATCTGATGGATGGAATTGAATTTTTGACAGGTTACACAAGTTTGTTAGTCGGGTCTCGTTACTATCGCATCATACCACAAAGTTTGATCAGAAGGTGATGTAGATTATGACTAAGATGTGTTGTGCAACAAGTATTACTCTTAAATGGTTAGATCTTTATTCGAAACTGTGAACCAAGGCTGAGCGTCGGCATTTTGTCGTCATCATGACTAGATTTTTTTTCTTATTTTAAGTAACATTTTAAATCTGCTATTTATAATTAATGTTACAAAATAACGTTTTAACCTTGAAATTTAAGCATCCACTTACACTTCAGTCACAGATCCCTTATTTGAGTGAATACCCATCGATTTTGTTCCGGCTTAAATAACGACTAAATTTAATCCACACAAGACCGTAAGAAACAATCTGCTACTATATCGAAAGACAATAATAGCACATCAACATTTTTTATATCATCTTAAGTCCGAGTTTCCCCCTTCCAAAAAATAGTTTACTACTTTTATTATTTTATAATTACAAAGATGTCACTCTCAATCTTTCAATTTAAAATACTTTTAATTGTAAGCGAACAATGCCTACCACCTTGTTCGTGTGCTCAACGTGGGGAACGCAGGCCAGAAGATGAGACCCAGCCCAATCCAAAAATGCGGAAATGGTCGCGTCGCCGCCGTTGGCCGCCTCTTGCCGACGGCCCTAGGCCCCGTGGTGTCTGGGAGAAGGGGGGGGGGGCATCAAGACGACCCCATCGAGGTAAGGACAGATGAACCACTTGACATTTGGCGCGGAGGGGTGGTGGGGAAGGAGGAGGTGGAGGAACCGCGGCCGGGGCCGCGGTCGCGGCGGAGGACGGCGACACATCATGGGGGGACTGACCTGAACCCACCCAACTCAGTTCCCCGGTTCAACGTGGGGGCTCTCTTGCCCTGTTTTGACAGCTGGGGCTGGTGGGGTCCCTCCGGGTGGACCGTCGCTGCCGAGACAGGTCATCTGCCCCGGCACTACAGCTCACCGCTTACGTACACGTGAGGATGTCTGGTATGGCTTTTAATTGATATGTATTATTGTACGTCCATCCTTGGAAAAAGAGTATGGCGCGGCGAAATACCTTCGTAAAATATGGCATCTTTGCAAAAGGAGGACCATGTACAATGAGGATGAATACGTAACTACCTGTAGTATTATTGTGCACGTATATAACCCCTCGTGGGTTGCTCCTATACACCTTGTGCTTAAAGTAATATAATAATGTTGCATTTTTATCACTTCTCTTATCACTATTATTTTGATAGTCTGATCATCAGATGAAATGATTAAAATATTAATTTTAAATTAATAATATAAAATTTAATAGCATTAAACTTATGTTATTTTTTCCCACCATTCAATTTAAAAAGCATATGATAAAAGAAATTGTTAAAAATTGTGGTACCATTAGATTCTTATTGGAATTATATATATATATATAGTGTTATTTACATGTACTTATTGCTCTTTATATATATTTAAAGGGAGTTACATATATGTACATTCTCTATTATAACATTTAGTGTTTTTCACCTAAATCATTCCTCTTTTAAACCTAAACACGTAATATTCAAAGGCCAACTTTGAGATTCCCATTAGAGAAGTAATGTCACGGACGTATGTACTTACGTACGTTACCGATGATTCAAATGAATTGTAAAGGACTTAAAAATAGAATATATGTAGTCCCATATCAGTAGATATAAATGAGGGTTAGTGTCTATGCCGAATGATTTTTCTGGTGACCTTTAACCTCATGTTATTTTTTCCCTCTTAATAAAATTAGCACTTTGTATTTTTATTAACAAAATGAGAGTCACTTTTTAATAATAAAAATAAAATCTATGACATTCAAAGGTGTCGCATGGATCCACAAGTCGCACATGAGAGTCACACGGGACAACTCAAAAATTACTCACGATACATATCTCAGAGAAGACACCGAAATTTATATCTTTATAAAATGACGTCGAGCATAGACTCTTCTTTACAGGACGGGGGATCGTGTAAATAACTTAAAAGGGAGATTCATATGATCTAATATTCGTAGATGTAACTAATGTTTAGTGTTTATATAACAAGGTCTCAAATCTTTCTCTAATAAAAATTCTTTTGCAACAAAAGAATAAATCTCAGGTCGTTCAAGGGTGCCGCAGAGACATGCAAATTGTTAATTCAGACGAGATATCTAAATTTACGCCTGTACAATAATATTTCTATGTGCCCCAAAAATTTCAAATCGACGTCATCCCCCCGGTCATGGACCCTAAGTTACCACCACCAAAACCTCATTACGTGTTATGTCTACACCCATATAAAATTTTAAATAAAACTTCCAAGTTTGATTTGCCTTACACTTCGTTAATGTCACCTTAGGGCCGTGCTCTTAAGAGCTTCCCTCCTCTCTCTGCTTGATGTGGACGTGAAGATGTCACTTAAATAAAATTCCCTTAAAAAGTAACCCGCTTGGTTTCAACGTCACAAACGTCGCATTATAACCATAAAATTCCGTTTGCTGGGGCACCCCCTTGATTCCCAGAAATTCCCCATCCCAAACGGCAGCTTGGTAGCGTCATGGGAAAAGGATCGGATTCTTCAACTCAACGACATGAAGGCGGCGGCAACTGGAATCCAGTTAAGCGCGCTAGACCCCACGAGTTTGATAAGACCGGATTTTTTTGACATTTGCACTGATAAGATGCCGTTTGACAACATTTCAGTATATTCTCTGCAGTTTCAAATCTATGTCCATTTTCAGCGACCTCTAAAAATTATTGAGAGGATATTTGATAAAATTTTAAAATAAAATGTAAACAAATATAATTTGACAATAAATTTCTATTTTGTTAAACGATTTGAATAGTTTTTAAACTCGTGCTGACAGCTGACGGCTAGCAATTAACGACAATGATGGTGGTAAGTTGAAATAACGGGGGATGATGGAAGCTGTGGAACGTGAAGGATAGATATCGTAACCAAGAGATAATTTACAAAGTACGGAGATAAAAAGCACATTCTCTTGTAAGTTAAAATTTAAGAGGTATTTTCATTGGCATATCTTAATTAATATATTTTATGAATAATTAAAAAAATAAATTTTTTGATTATTTATAGACATTAGACATTAAATAAGTGTTTATCAATTGGAACTTAACTCTATTAACTAACTCCAAGATATGATTGATGAAAAGTCCTGATACGTGATGCCAACAACCATTATGTAAGAGTTAATCTACCGATCAAATTTTAATATTAGTCTTAGATAAATCAGTTTAGGGTTTTGCCATCCAAGATGAGTAAAGTTTCGTTTGAAAACTCAATAAGATTATGACTTTTTCTATAATATTTTAGAGTGAGAATAATCTAATGAAAATAAGTTTTTAAGAGATTATGAAAAGTGGAGGTTTTTCATTCCATCTCTCTTTAAAAAATTAGATTATGACTTTTGAATAATTTGATATGATATTTAGACGTTTGGTAGAGCATTGAATCGATGAAGATTTTTAGGTTATAATCTATGACCTATTGAGTTCTCGAACACGCCCTAAGAAGTAAATCAGCAATTTGACCCATCCATTAGGGTTGCCACCAGGGTTGGAGATAGGAATGGAAATGACAACTTTCGCCTCCATTTCCTATATGAATTACTGGAGAAGAAAATAGAAATGAAAATTAATGTTTTTGCTTCTGCATCTATTTTCACTTCGAAATCATAAACGAAAATATAAACAGAAATGAAAAGGTGAGTTTTTTTTACTTTATCCACTTACTACTTTATTAACCTGACTATACTTTTTAATCTCCACCTGTATAAGTCTATATAAGCTATATGGTACGTAAACTTGTAACTTAATAGAAGTATGATTACAAAAATTAAAGACACATTTCGAACTTACAAAAAAAAACATATTGATTACCTATTCTAAAAAGCCAACAAATAATAAAACTACACCAAAAATAATATAAGTGATAAAAACCACATAATCCACGAGCAAATCTATATATAGACCCTCAAATTGGACGTGGAATATAATCTCATTTCATAGTTTAAACTCAAAAAAATATCAATAGTGTTTTTTATAAATTAAAAATAAATATGTATCTACTTATTATAAAAATAATAATAGATTTGTGGATGCAAAAATAGTTGTTTTCGTTTTCAACTCCGATCGATGGTGATCGGGTATTCACTTTTCGCATTAAGAAAATTATCCGGTGAACTTTATATCAAATTTTCGTACCCATTACGTAACTCGAGAATAGATCGAAATAACAACGGAATACAGAACACCGTCGAGAACCCTACCATCCATCCATCCATCCATCCAAATGCCCCCTCTCACAAGCCAATGCAACTGCTCTTCGTTGGGAATTGCTATTTGGATAGAGGAATATGCCTCCCGAACATCGGAGATGAGTATAAAATAATAATAAAAAAAGGATGGATGACTCCTCGAATGGGCCGGGGCATGGTGGCATCCCATTCTCCCACCCCATCAGCTTTTGAATATTTCCCTTCATTTTATTCTTGATGCTCCAAAATGGTGGATGGGTTCGGAGAGTGTGTAGGGCGCATGAGGTGATTACACCACGGTAGTTGCCGTATCGCCCATCAACTTGCTCATTCCCGGCCAATGGCTTCGTTCCACGGTGCATTCCTCCTACCTAGTATTTGCATTTTGCATATATATATATATATATATATATATATATGGTCACCCATTTGTCTTTGGCAACTGCTGCTCAAACGAAGATGGAGTCTGCTCTCCGTCTAGTTGGACATTGTGATTCTCCGCTTGCAGAGGATGAAGAATCATTCGGATTGATGTAAAAAAAAGTAATGACGAATTTTCAGAATTTTCTCGTTTGATTTTGGTGGTCCTAATTTCTTTGAATCGATGTAAACTTCTAGAATCTAAAATTCATAAAAATTTGAAATTTCTACTTTTCACTAGAAATATTAATAATATTCTCCATGGTTTTTCGGCTTTTTTTTTAAAAAAAAAACACATGAAAAGCCGGAGCCTCCCCAGAGACTATTGATTTTGTGCTTCTTCTACCCGCCAACTTAACTTTTCCCAAGTTTCTTCGTTTAATATTTTATTTTATTTTCAAATAAAAACCAACTATCTCGGCATGTTCTTGACTTCTTCCGTGGTTATCCTTTCCGGCGGTCCTCATTGGAGAGAGGAGGCTCAACACAGCTAGGCCTGTCAACGGGACTGGCCGGCCCGATAGGTCTGCGGGTCTGGTCTAATTTCGGGCCGGGTCGCAAGGTCTTTTTCGATCCGCGAATTTTTAGTAGGTCCGATTAGACTCGCGGGTCGGGCTCGGGCTTTGAGTTCGACCCGCGGGTCGACCCGACCCGATCCCTTTTTTTATTCTCACTTCAAATTTTAAAAACTATTTAGTAAAACTTATGTTATATTACTTAATTAGAAATTTTAAAATTCCCTTTTCACATAAATTATGTAATTAATATCAAAATTTTAATTTATTTAATGAGA
This sequence comes from Amorphophallus konjac, assembly GCA_022559845.1. Classification (NCBI taxonomy): domain Eukaryota; kingdom Viridiplantae; phylum Streptophyta; class Magnoliopsida; order Alismatales; family Araceae; genus Amorphophallus; species Amorphophallus konjac. The sequence continues at coordinate 16,045,592 of CM040127.1, read as the reverse complement.
TTATAAGTTTTATAGTATTAAATCTATTATTTTTTATTATTTTATTATTTTATTTAAGTAGTCGGGCCGGACCTTAGTCGGGCTTTAAAATTTTTACATAATGTCAAGTCCGGCCCGGCCCGACCCGATATAGGTCGAGCCCGGGCCAGACTCGGGCCTTACTCTTAATAAGTCGGGCTGACCCAGGCCCGACCCACTGACAACCCTAAACGTAACCCCATTTTTAGGGTGATGCTGAGGAGCGGCCATGACGACCTTCGGCGGCTGTCGTGATTGACCCGTGAACCAACGAACGACTAATAAATGACATGGATGGTTCCTGTTAACTTGTTTTGATTAGAAAGGTTGGAGGCATTTGTGCCTCGAATCAAGGTGAGGAAGGAACGTGGGCAAGGGCTCCGACTTTTCCCATTCTACCCCTACAAAAATCAGGAAATCGAATAGTACTGTTGAGGTGGAGATATGGATACTTGATCAAATAGGTGGCACCTCTTTGACAGAGTACTAGGTTAACCTAGGTTATTTTCCGTAAGTTGTTTTTTAAAATAAAAATATATTTATCTTTAACGAATAATGAGTCAAAAATTGGTTAACTTTGTTCCGATAGACAAGTTAAAATGAGAGGTGTCAACTCTAAATTAACTCTCACTTGTCTCTGATTAGTTAACTTTCTCTATTAAAATTTATTTTATACTAATTCAAAGATATCTCCGGAGTAAGTACGTGGAGAATAACCCTCAATCAAAATGGTGCATAGAGAATAAAAAAAAATTCGACAAAATAATTAAGTCCCACTTTTTACAAATTGACAATGACATTTTCTTACGCAACTTTTGGGTGTGTTCCTTGCCTCTTCTTAGGGCTGCTCTTTTTGCCTTAGAGAGTTATATCAAAAATGAGTTAACTGAAAATGCTTAAGTTAGTTTGAGATTAACTCATTTTTACTCTGATAAGATGAGAGTTAACTCGAAAAATTCAAAATAATTTGATAGGTATTGAATTAACTCATAAATAATGCCAGATTAAATATCACATTTGCTTATTTTTTAGAATTTTTTTATTTATAGTAATGTGATCACTTTAAAATATTTTATTTTATTTTTAAAGTTTTTTAATATATTCTATAACATCAATATGTTGTAAAAATAAAAAATTAATAAATAACGGCATTAATTTCACTTATTAAAATTTAAAAGTAATAAATGCCATTAATTAGCAATTTAAAGTTCGAATTTATTTTAAAATCTTGTATTTTTAATTTAATTTTAAATAATATTAAATATATTTAAAATTTTGAATATACCGTAAACATAAAATTTTGATAAATAGATGTAAATGTCATAAATGTCATTAATTACGGATTGAGATTACTGTTCATCTTTAAAAATTTCATACAATTTTTTATTAAAAATATCTTAAAAATATTTTATAAAATAAGTATATCATAAAAATATTTTTTGATAAATAGTATCATTAATCTCACTAATTAAGTATTTAAAATAAAAAATATCACTAATTATAAGTTGAGGTTATCGTTTTATCCTAAAATTTTTATTTTTATTTTATTTTTAAATATTTTAATATATTCTATAAAATGAATATACTATAAAAATATTTTTTTGATAAATAACATCACAAATCTCACTTATAAAACTTAAATTTTAAAAGTAAAAAAAGTCATTAATTACAAGTTGTGGTTACTATTTATCTTAAAATTTTTATTTTAATTTATTTTTAAAATTATTTAAATATTTTTATAAAATAAATATATCATGAAAATATTTTTTTAAAAATATCATTATTAATCTCACTAATTAAAATCTAAAAGTCATAAACATCATTAATTATGTTTTTATGGTAATGTTCAACCGTTTATCGTAAAAGTTTTAATTTAATTTAATTTTTAAATGTTCTTAATATATTTTATAAAATAAATATATTATGAAAATATTTTTTGAAAAATAGTATCACTAATATGAGTTATTAAAACGTAAAAGTCATAAACATCGTTACCATTACCAATGCTACTGAGAGGTTGGGTTAAAAGTTAACGAAGATATACAGATGGGTTTCGTAATTTGAGAATAGTTTTGGATTAACCCTGACCCGATTATAACTCAACTATAAAATCACGTTTAGAGTTAACTCTCTGATTTAACTTCGAATTAATCTCGAGTTAACCCTCCACCAAACAGGGGTTTTCAGATTTTCTTTCTTTTTATTTCCTTTCATCCCGCGGACTTGTAAAATCATTTCATCTAGTACCCATCAGCGTGTTATTTGATATTTGAATAAAATTTAAAGAGAATAGGTGTAAGTCATTCTAAGATAATTTATGACTAATCTTATTATCATGTATATTTGATACATAAGGGGTAAAATGAAATTAAAAAAATAGAGATAATTTATTTCAACAAAAAGTTAAAATAACTTATCCTTGTTTTCAATTCTAAAATTGAGGTTAATCTTATTTCTCTTAACCTAATTTATCTCCGCTCATTTTAACCCTATCAAACATAGAATGAGATTAGAATGAGAATATTCACGCTCTAACCCATACCAAACGGGCCGTTATAGTGAATTCGGCGGTATAAAATGAGCAAACCACACAGCAGGGTTATCCTTTCCCGCCCATCGGACACCGTTCACTGCCCACATGTTTGGCAGCCCCCAACCCTCTATCAAAAGGGTCTACGCTTTGACCGCAACCCCCTTGCCTAAGAGCCCTTCTGACCGTCCAATCCGATGGACCCACGGTGAAAACCACACGAAATGCGGCGGCATGCCACGACCGCCGATCATCGGGGCTGACCAATCGGGACCACTCCCGATGGCGAAATTCTACACGCCAGCCCTCCGGCGGTAACACTCGGTCCGCCGTGATGGTGATGCCCGCCGGAATCCACCGAAAGGACGCCGAAACTCGCATCGGCCGCCGCCGTCGGATCACGCGCGCGGACTAAGGATGGTGCCGAGAAGAATTGGGGGGCGGGGACGGTGGCCTCCAACTGGGCTGTCAAATTGTTCTGGCAGGCATCAGCTGCGTATCCATGGGCTGGCACTAGCGGTTGGTGGACGTGGGCGTGGACGTGCAGGGGAGGCCCACTCTCATGGGCCCCAAAATGGGCCCAGCCCAGCTCACATGACTGTGGCACCTCACCGAATGCCTCCCCACCCCCACAGCACTGTCAAGTGTCAAAGAGGAAAGGGAGGAGGGTGCATGAGGTGTCACTGGGACGCTATATCTGTGGTGTGGGGAGATGCTCGCCCTAATCTGGAAACCAATTAAGCCTCCAAACTATATGATTATGTCCACATTTCTGTTTTCTTTAACAAAGCTCTCATGCCAGAGCAAATGCAAGGAAAAAGGATGGAAAGAGTGTCCGCCGCTACCATGAAAACATGGACTTTTTATACACAAAGGTTACAGGTTATTAGTTTAATCGTATAATTTTTTAGGGTCTAAAATGGGACGTCCCTGCTAATAATCGAGCCCAACTAAACCGCGAGATTAAACCTACGGCCGAGCAATTCGAAAAATCACGAGCTAATCCTGATAGCAAATCTCCACCGTCACTGTCACGTCTCTTCTCGAGGATCCGACGGCCGTTTTGGTGCGGGACGGCGCGTTCGGTTTCTTCGTAACGGTAAAGTGCACCGCAGGCACAACGGAACGGAGAGCGCTGCGGCCGCCGAGAGACGGCGAGAGTCTTACCATCGAGAAATTGACGGGGGGATACGAGAAAACGGCGATATTTTTTTACTTTCGCGCCGTGTCAGCGTGATGAAGGATGGATGGAGTGATGGAGGGGGTGAGCAGTGTGAGAGAGCCGTACGGGGAACGGACTCCAAACAAAAACGGGTGCCCAACAAAAAAAAGAAGAAAATTCGGTAAAATCTATCATTATTTTTTAATATTTATTATTTTTATACTCAAAAATTATTGAAAAAAGTGGAATCCAGAGAGGGAGAATACAGGGGATTTGTGGTTGTGACGAGGTGTTCCCTCCGTCAAACTTTCTCGCGTAGTCATGGTGCTGAGAAAGAAATTAGCAACGATGGGAATTAATTATTTAAAAAGAGAAAAATGTTTTTCTTGACGTATGGTGGAACCCATCTGGGCGGTGGGGGGTCGGAGAATGTGGGTGATGAGGAAAGGGGGAGGGGGGAGACTAGTTAATTAGGGTGATTATTATTATTTATTTTAATTATTAACTAGGTAATTCTGATTAAAAATGTGGAAAAGGGGAGACCAGAGAGTGGGATAAAGGCCCACGGCCAAATGCCCAACTCCCATTCCTCCACACAGCCACCTCCCCACCCCTTCAGAACGTAACATAACAAGAAGGAACGGAGGGAGGGTCTCTCTCTCTCTCTCTCTGTCTCTCTTTCTCTCTCTATCACTCCTCAGATTTGCTGCTCGTAGAGAACAAGGAGCAGAGGAGGAAGGATCCAAATGACGGGCAGGACGGGGCATTAACAACGAACGCCAGCAAGGGGAAGTAGGGAGTCCTCGTAATGGCAGTGTGAGTAGCAGGAGGAGGAACTCACAGATAAGAAGAAGGGGGAGGAGGAAAGGGGCCTCCTTTTTTGAGAGCCAAGGTGGCGGTATTTCCCAGCCCGGGGGGCCTCGTCTTGCTCTTTCCCTCCTTCCCTTCCCTTCCCCTCCTCCTCCTCCTCCTCCTCCTCCTCCGCCCTCGACTCTGTCCTGCCCGTCTCCGCCTGATTCCCCCTCCCCACCCACTCGGCTCTCCTTTTTGATGCACCTTCTCCTCTCTCTCTCTTTCTCTTCTTCCATACTACGCCCACTGGTACACAGAAGGGAGAGGGGGCAGAAAGAAAAATGGCGTTTTGATATGTAGGGTCCTTTTACTCGATTCATTTGCTCGATCTGGGGGGTGCCCTCTTGGGAGATCCATCCAGTTTTTGGTATAACTGCCGGAAAGGAACAGCAAAAAATTACACAGAAATTTTCTTCTTTTTTTCTTTTCTTCTTGTTAGTTTACATGCCTCTATTCTATTGCTAGATCTTCTCCCAGAAGGAAAAAAAAATCACTTTTCTGTGGTCCGGAGTCCTGCCTGATGATTGGGTTCCTGGGAGGTCATCGAGTTTCTGATCTGATTCCACTGGGAGGCTCCGCTTTTAGCGCAGCCCGGGGTCGGTTGCGGAGGAATTGATGGGTATTTGCTTGGTGGCCGCCGCACGCTCGAAATAATTCCCCAGAGAAAGATTAGGCTTTTATATGGTTGGGTGCTCGTTTTCCTTTTTTTTTCTAGATCCGTGAATTCCACACATTAGGAGGGGTTCTGGGCATTTTCGGCCTGTAAAGATTTCTTTTTTTTTTTTGGTTCCCAATCACATTCCTCTAATTCTTGTTTCTCTAATCCATTCTTGCCCTCCCTCCTTCCTTGTGATTCGAGGCTTTCTTTGTTAACCCCTGGATTCTTTTCACTGGTGGCTCCCTGGTTGCGTTCTCTGGATTCTCCAACACCAGCATCGACTCCGTCGCCGGCTAGTGAGGAGATGTTGGAAGGCCAGCCCTGCTTGATCTCAAGGGCGTTGCCGAGCTCATGCGAGCAGGAATCCAAGTGGGTTTACATGCAATATCATCTGCTGGAGATTACCAACAAGGGCAAGCGTCCGTTGGATGAGGTGGTGGCCGGAGGATCAGATGGAGATGTCGAGAATGGGAGCAGGAAGAAGGTGGCCAACCACCACTTGAATTGCCCTCATGTGGCGGCACTGGGGGCACAACCCTCGGAAGAGTGTGACAGGCAGAGCGGGGATGGAGAGCCGTATGACCCAAATTCCCTCATCCAAGCCCTCGGCCGCGACATCTCCATCAACTGCTTCCTCCGCTGCTCAAGGTCCGACTATGGGATGCTGGCGTCCCTCAACCGGAGCTTCCGTTCGCTGATCAGGGGTGGGGAGCTGTACAAGCTCCGGCGGCAGAACCGGATCATCGAGCATTGGGTGTACTTCTCCTGCAATGTTCTGGAGTGGGAGGCATTCGATCCCCATCGCCGCCGCTGGATGCACTTGCCCAGGATGCCTCCGCCGAATGAGTGCTTCATGTGCTCGGATAAGGAGTCACTTGCCGTGGGCACCGAGCTCCTTGTGTTTGGTAAGGAGGTCAATTCTCACATTGTTCTGAGATATAGCATTTTGACTAATTCTTGGTCGCCTGGTGTGGAGATGAACAACCCTAGATGCTTATTTGGTTCTGCCAGCTCTGGAGAGATTGCCATTGTTGCAGGAGGTTGTAACAATCAAGGCAACATATATAGTTCTGCAGAGCTGTATAATTCAGAGACCCAAGAATGGACCACTCTACCAAGTATGCATACACCTAGGAAGATGTGTTCAGGTGTTTTCATGGACAAGAAGTTCTATGTCATCGGTGGGACAAGTCCAAGTGGGCCGCTCACTTGTGGTGAGGAGTATGATTTAGAGACGGGGAATTGGCGGGTCATTCCAAACATGTTCCCTGCACAGAATGGAGCGACAGGTGCACCACCACTGGTTGCAGTTGTCAACAACGAGCTGTATGCAGCGGACTATGCCGAGAAGGTGGTGATGAAGTATGACAAGAAGAATAATCAATGGAGCATCCTAGGAAATCTACCTGAGAGGTCTGTTTCAGTGAATGGGTGGGGTCTTGCATTTCGTGCTTGCGGGGAACGACTTATAGTGATCGGCGGACCGAGGGTGATGAATGGAGGATCTATAGATCTAAACTCATGGATTCCAGGGGAAGGGCCACCAGAGTGGGACTTGATTGCTAGAAAGCCTTCCGGGGGCTTTGTTTATAACTGTGCTGTGATGGGCTGCTGATTTCTCAGATTCTTAAGATGCAACATGCACCGATATTCTTCTGGCTGGAGCAGAATGTACAAGATTTGATTGTTCAAGGGCATAGGATCACTACTGTGGATTATGGGTAATCTCTGGCATTTTTGAAATCACAGATTTTACTCAAGATGCAATAGATTTCTCTTCTATGGAGCTCTTGAGTTTTACATTTTTATTTTCTTTCTGTTTACCCCTTTCATTGAAATTTGCATCTTCAATTGTAATGTTCTGCCCCATCATCTGTCACCTTGAGAGCTACCAGACACTGGATCATCCAGTACAGGGATAGGTTAATAATTCATTGTACCCTTACACCTAGATTCAAATGAATACTTGCAGAACCTTTTAGCTTCAAAATGACCAGTGTTCTATGTTTTTTTCTCCAATTGAAACTTTCCTTCCTTTTTGGGGATAAATAAAGAATGATAACCATGACTTTTACCTTCCTGATGGTCCCTACTGATGCTCTTTGTTTTCCATGATTGCACTGGATGCCAGCTTGTGAGTTTGCAATATGACCAAATGGCAACAAAGATTATTGCATTGTTATTTCTACGTTTAGGTACGTTGGTGCCTATAAACCCCAGGGGTTGTGTTTTTCACTATCTTTCTAACCTAGCTACTTGCTTGACAAAGAAAGACATGGCTTTAGACATGGTCATATTTATTTCAGAGCATGATTAAAAAGATAGACATTGAATGCATCCCCAGAAAATTTATCTGATTTTATTTTTAGAAAATAGATCTTCAATTTTGACAATGGAAAAGGAATGTGTTTGGCATGATTGTTAGCTGTAATTATGCTTTCGAAGTACAGACGGTCATGAGCCCTAGTGGGTGGTGGATGGGATGGCTGTGCAGAGGGAGGAGAAGGCGCCTGGGGAGGGGTGAGCGGACAAGCCCACGTACCTGTACGTGTCGGTGTGGGATGCCAGCAGCATCAACGAGGGGAGGGGGCACATCCATACAGAAGCTGGAGAACCATCATTCACAGGCTTACCTGCATCCTCCACAAATGGCAGAGGATGGCAGATCAATTTGGAAACTTATCTTTAGTCTCATGCCCAGAAAGTGACTTCTCTCTGAAAACATCAAACATTTTAATCCAATCTGAGATTTTGTCGTCCATATCACTAGACATCCTCAGGCTGAGGACGTGTTCTGCTGGTGAAAAAGTCAGTCAGATGCAAATTCAAGATATTCATTAATTTGTCTAGACATTCTTAACCCCATCCAAATAAATAAATAACATCCAGAGATTCTGGGAACTAAAGCAGAAATGTTTTAAATATAGAAATCATAGTTGCCACGTCACTTTTAAACTTTTTATGGAACACAGGCACAAGCAATGGGTCATTCAAAGGGTTTCCTTCCCCTGAATTTGAGACCAAACAAGTGGCATCTGCTATTTGTGTCACAACATACTTGTGCTTGGTTGGCAGTGGTGGGCAGGATCACTTGTCATTTGCATAAAGAAAAATGGGTGCAGTTTGTTTATTGATATCTATGCCTTAGAATCTGACAAAATTTGATCCATGATAAATATATGAACTATGTCAAGACTGATGATAGGGTCATGGTCTACATAGTATACTTGCATCATGGGCTATGGTCTTTCTGCATATAGAGGGAATATATGATATTAGACCATGTTTTTGTCCATGTATTTGAAGTGAAGCATAAAGAATTCTATAAATGGAAAAGATAGGGAATTGTTACCACATAAAAATTAAAGTCTCCTTTTTAACTGTAAATAAAATGTTCCATTTTAATTGTAAAAAAAAGAAAGGATATCAAGCTGGAAGTAGTTACGCATAACATCTCTCTTCCTTTCTGATCCTTTCTGTCACTGATTTGCCCATAGATTATGGACCAACTTTTCTGTTCAAATTTATGCCAATCCCTAAATCTTTATTAGATTATTATTCTCTATAGTGATTGAGTTCAGTTCATGAATTCTTTAGATGACTCGGTTTCTTTAACTTGTGTGGCTCCATTTATTTGGCCTCTTTTCATCATGCACATGGACCCTTTTTTTGAATATTGTGAGATCTTCTAGTGTTTGAATGTCTTCGAATGCATTGGAAAAAATTCACGTGCATGACTGAACTTTGTCTGCACTTGGATCTTTGGCAGAGAGCATCTATCCTTTTAAAGTTGACATAGAATACCCTTTGATGGCAACTGATAATTTGGTTCATTATAATTCTTTTTTTCTTATTTTATGGAAAGCCTTGGGTATGGACACGAGTGGATGGAAGGGGTGGATACACCCTTCCTTTGCAATGAGGAGGGTCCCAGCGTTGAGGATTAATATTGTTGCTCTATGGTTATTAAGTTCACTGCTCTGCAGGAGAGAGAGAGAGAGGAGGGGGGAGGCTGAAATAATGCTCCTCGGAATAGAAAAGTAGAGACTCGCAGCGTTGAACCCACAACTTGTGGTGTGGGTCCTACCTCCCTAGCCACTAGGCTAGCACCCCCAATTAAAAATGGAAAAACCTGACATATGAGTTATTGTATGCTATTGCTGGGATTTGGAATGGTGAATGATTCAGTAAGTTATTTGTCTTGAAATATGTCAGGAAAGTTCTACCAGAATTATGACCTTTTAATCAAGGAAAAGAAATCTGCGTTGCTTCTCACATTGTAGCAATCAATTTAATTATTTTCTCATGTCCACAATCAGTTTGTTATGAGAAGTAATATGTTTTATTGTGCTCCTATGCATTCCTTATGGAAACATTTAAAAGAAGGCCAGTCTTAAATTCAAGTCTCTGATCTTGCATCATATGAAGAACCAGTCTGTGCCACCTCTTACATCTTAAATTCTTTGCTTTTTCCTTTTATTGGCAATTATGAAGAGGTCGGTTGGTGGTATAATACTTTTATGGGGCAGATCATTCTTTAGGCAACATTTTGTGTTTTTTTTTTTCAAAAGCCCTCTCTCTCATCCAATAAAAATTGTCAACTTTTTTTGTTATGGGTTGTGGTAACTTTCCATTGGAGTTAAATCAGTTGCTTTTCTTCTTTCATTTTTCTGAGGAGAAGAGGATAGGATATTTACGTTTTTTTCGGGGGAAGGTGAAAACTCTATTAAGGAGTGGGTAGGATATTTACTTAACATGATGAGTATGTGCATCTGCTAAAGTAGAACGCAGCAGCCGGCCATGAAATAGAAGAAAGGGAAAAAAAAATTCTGCAGATATGATGTGTCTGTTCTGATAATTACACTGGCTTCACCTTCCCGGTGACTGATCATATCTGGGGCCACTGGAATGGATCTTCCCGTGGCCAGCATTGAAAATATTCTCATAACAGATGACTAGTCTCTAGAATTTTTCGTTGTTGCATGTCCCAATATTCAAGCAAAGATCAGGTGGTATGATTTGATAAATCTCCTCTGAAGAATCTTGCTTCCCCAGCTGCGGAGAGTTTAGGCAGTGCATCGAGCCATCAACTTAGCAAAACATTTTCATATTATTGCATTGTGAGATGACTATCGGAAGACAAACGCTATCCAATTTAAAAGCACTCTTCCAATTTGCAGTATTTGTACATCTGTTGTTAAGCTGTGCAATCGGACTAACCATGATTGCTGCTGTACTTCTGATTCTGACATTGTTTAATTACTCAAATCATAGGCAACTTCAGCTATTGATATTAGAGAACAATATTATCATAATCTCGAGCATACTCGTATCAGGTACTGTGATATGAGTGTTGGTGGTTTTCAATCTGCTAATCATGGCGATCGTGTGAATGAATCGTACGTAGTAAACAATCATGCAACGTAATCAGTATGTTATCAAAAATGTAGATGACTCTTTTTTATGAACTCTTTCATCTGGCCCCATAGCCATGCAATGGCGACGAGTGCAAGCCTGCAGCAGCAGGCACTGCCCCCATGTTCTCAGCTTCCGTGAGAGTAAGATTACTGGCAAGAACAGGTCAAGAACTATGCCCATTCCCCACCCATCTGCTTATTAGACCCAAGATATCGAGTTTTAAGCCCGTCCCTTCTGCAACGCGTTTCAATTTAGACGGGGACAGCGTGTTCGTCGTACCGTTTGCATGAAGACACCCAGGCTGCTCCTTTCCAGAGGAGGCCATGTCAATGAGAGTCAGATTGTGCAGAGGACAACGTTTCTGAAAGCCTACTCGACCTCTGCCAGACCTGAGACAGGGCGAACAACTGCAAAAGGTTTTATCACATGCTAATCATTAGACTCATCTGATTCCAAACTGGAGTTGAGCAGTCGCTGAGCAGGGAGAGGCAGAAGAGCGCAGAGAGAGAGAGGTGGGAGAGAGAGAGAGAGAGGTGTGTGGGGATTGGGGAAGTAGCATCACTCAGAGTATCGTACGAGGAAGGAGATGATCTGTGGTGGGGTTGGTGGTACGGGCAAGAGCCTTGGTGAGGAGGGTGGGGGGTGTGGAGGTACCAAACGAAGGGACAGCGCAGGAGAAAAAAAAGAGGAGCTTTGCCCTGTTGGGGTTTCCGGTTGCATGGAAGCTGGAAAGCAAAAGCCAGGGTCCACCGTACGTCCAATCGATGGGCCGCGCCGTCTTCGCAGTACCCAACCTGTAACGTACTCCCTCCGTCGACAATGTAAGGGATAGGAATTGATAGCCTATTATTCTGTCGTCTGTCTCCATTTTATTAGATATCTTTTCATATGTTGAGGGTTTATAAGATCTGAGTGAGTGTTCTCAATTAGCTCTAATCGATAACGTAGTTGTGTGTCCTCCCCGGGGAAACGTTAAAATAATCTCACAACTTTACATTATCTGGGCAAGACTGCATCGTTACACGGCTGTACGAGGAGAATGTTCGTCGAGTTCAGTAGTACCTACTAATATCGTCAGGTCCGTAACGGTCTGATTAAGGTGAACCTGTAACAGACTATTTCATCAGTCTCTGATTCGTTCGTTACGATTTAGTAGAGACCTAAGAAAATTCTGTCAGCCCACGGGCGAAATTAATGCACGCGTCTTAGACATCGTAGAACTCTCTAACAAGTGAACGTTGTCACCGTCATCACATAGTTATCTCCGACGTAGAACGAGTCACGTTTACACTGTCGAGATTTTCATCACGAGATCTTCCTTTTAGTAACAGACAAGAGAGTAACATGTATCTCCCCACGATCATTGTCATTGTTCAATCGGAGAATGGTCAATACCACCGCGGCCTGTATAAATAGGTCCTCACCAGAGACGTGTGGAGGGAGGACACACATTCGCATACATGTAGTCAGAGACTCCCTCCAGACGCTCTTACGCAGAGTCATTCACAGAGAGGAGCTCTCCGCATAGCAACCGAAGGAATCTCCACCCAAGGAGTAGGATTAGAGAGATCTCCTTGTGGTTCTTCTCTCCCTACCTCTCTGAGCATCCTCTAGGTCCGTCGAGTGCTCTCGAGAGTCCCACTCCTTTGATCAAGCTCTCCTTCTCACTTTGACTCTCTTCTCCCTCTTTCTTATCTTATATACGTGTCTATGACTTGAATTATCCCCTAAAAACACTCCCATAATTTTTTTTGATTGGATTTTAAGTTTTGTGTAAGTATACAATTTACCCATTTGGGCAATGTGTAAGTTCTTCGTCCATGGAAAGGTTGTGGATTTGCATGGCCAACTGTCCAATTGGATCAATCAAAATTGGCCAATCTTTTTGGCAGAACGTGGGGATCCTCACAAACGAATATCTTCTCCTTTGGGGGAAGATGTGGGCCGGATAATATCAAGCCGAGGCTTGACGAACGTGACTAGAATTTTAGTTAATTTCCTGAACAAAAAGAGACTACGAATTCTAGTTCTTCAGCGGTTCAGCCTCATCTGTACTAATATATAAGTTTAGAAATGATAGAATGCTCCTAGTATCTTCTAAGATCATTCTATCATTCAAAAAAGATGGATTTTTACAGTGAGATTATAGATTTTGGTAGTCCATCTCTCATTTATGATTGAATTAAAAGATGTTTAATTAGATCTCTCTCTCTCTCTCTCTCTCTCTCTCTCTCTCTCTCTCTCTCTCTCACACACACACACACACACACACACACACACACACTGATCCACGACCTTTTGCATTTTCTCCCTCTCTAATGGTAAACCGATATTAGAAATATATTTATTATATTTATATGCATTTTGTCATAGTCATTACAATATATATTTTATATCAATTTGAAAGTGCATATAATCACAATTAGATAATGAAAGATTGAATGGAAGGTTACAAGGTCAATAAAAGATGAAGGGACGTATTACTTTCGCAGAGTATTTAACAAGGAAAACTTTTCACTTGGAAATGTAATTTTGTCGATTTCCCTAAAGCTATTAATTTATATTTTGCAGTTTTCAATTAATGGATAGTCTCTATATATTTTCTCTTCACCATATTATATTGCCATTAAGACACTGTCCGGATATATATAGTTCGCCTTAAAGGCTCTTCTCGTAATTCCACCTCCATAATCTAAAGTAATATTTTAGCGTACCTAGCAACTTTCAACGATGCGACGTGCACTTGCTAGTTACCATCAAATTCTTTATGAATATCTTTTGGATATCAATCTTGACCTTATTAAGGTTAGGGATGTCAATGGATCGGATTTGACTCGAGTAGATTAATACCATATTTTATCCGTAAAAATTTTACTAATATCATATCCGAATAGTACCCTATTATTTTCGCGGATATGGATATGAGTATATCCGTCACAGATATAGATATATCCGCGGATATCTGTATTCGTCCATAAAGCACGAGTTCACGTTCACATCCAAAGAAATGTGAGATTTATGAGAATTAGAAAAAAAATCCGGTCAATTCTTTCCTTTCTAAAGTAATTTTTATGTTTTATAAAAATGACCTTGTAATTTTAACAAGAAGCCTAAACTCACAAACTCAACAAGACGGGCAACGGATTAGGTTCATGTCAAAATCATAGGCCTAACATGCACAATAAGTTATTAAGAGCGGATTTGGATCGGGTACAGATTTGGGTGTACTAAATCGATACCCTATCCGAATATGAAATGTGTATTTTAAACGTATCCGAACCCGAATCCATATCTATTTATTCGGATATTACCCGACCCATAACGGGTCGGATAATACGAGTAATCAGATTTACGGATATTTTTGATATCCCTAACTAAGATAATAAGCGTGTATACACAATAAACACGTGCATGTCAGCAACAGAAAATCTAATTTTTATGTGGTCAATTAAAATTTATAATAATTATTAAAGATTAATTTAACATGTGAGTAAATTAGTGACAGCACAAGTTAGCATTATTAAAAATTAATTTATGCACTTTGTCCGTCATCTCACTTACAATTGTACAATGTGTTTATAGGTCCACTGGCTACTAATCTTGTGCTTGTCTATATATGGCTGCATTTGGTGTAGCTCTTAATTGGAAATATTTTTAGATTTTTCATGTGGTTGTTATTTTGAAGATGATGGTAAGACTTAGAAGTTATTCACGAGAACTTTTACAAAAATATCTTCTTTAAAGTTTATTTGCAGAATTACCTCTCTTATTTTCATATTATTTCTAAGAGTTTTTGACAGATAAACCCCCTGTTAAAAGTGGATTTGTGTGAAAATCTATCCTCCATTTGCATGTGTATGAATTCACTTATGCTCTTATCGGCAATTTTCTGTTTGATGTTAAAAGATTATTAAAATCTCTTAAAACAGTGGCGAAGAAAGTGACGGAGTATTCCATGATTATTTTGACAGAAGTTCACTAAAATGGCATATGTGACATTAGATTCACTAAAGAAGGACATACATACGAATGAAAATGTAGGATTGATTTTTACGCAAATTAATTCTGAAGGGGGCATATCCACGTAGGTCATTGTTTGCAGCAGGGTTTATCGGCTCGATCGTACCGGCCGTCTCGATTTTATACCGGGATGATACGATACGTCATCGTCTCGCTCCGTCTCACTCTGTCCCGTAAGATATATATATATATATATATAATATATGTAAAATAATATAATCAAATTCATAACTCAGTTGATTAAGTCACTTGTACGCGCTTCTTTGAATCTTGTCAATGTCTTGAAATTTTAGTATTTTTAATTAAAAATCTTAAAAAGAAACCCAAAAAACACGTGTAATCGACAAGATTTGAAGTCAAACCGCCGTCAACAAGTGAAATCACTCAACCAACTTACCTATTAAATATTTTATATTTAAAATAAAATATTTAATATATAAAGCGATCCGGTTGCGTCTCACAGACCGGGCGATCTGTGGCTGGGACGGGACGGGCCGTTCGTCTCGTCCCGTCTCAATTTGTAAAACTCTGATTTACAGACTCTCATTGTATCGGTGTGAATCGACCGTGCTAGACCGTATTAGGAGAAATCTAGTACACCGAGTCATCGATCTAGTATGGTTTTGAGGAAGGAGGAGGGCCATATACTATGCACGCGAGGATTCTCAAATGAATAGTGAAAGTTTGGAATAAATAGTAGATTATTCCTCTGAGAATCAATCGTAAAAATAAAAAAAAAGAATGAGTTGGCAGTGGCATGCTCGAGTCGTACCGTTCTGTGGCTGAACCAGGTCATCCGAGATCGACAGTGTGGTGAACCATGAAATATACATCGTTCACTTTGTCGCCGAGTCGGGCCGACTCAATTTGCCAACAGCATGGTGCCTTGCCACATTGTGCCAGTCTAACTCGATGGTTTTTTTTTCTCTTGGGGGGTTGGCATCACCAGAGAAGGGGCAGGTCGGAGAGAAAGATGGGGCAAAGGGGAACCTCCTCTTAGGGCGCGTTTGACATCTCAATGGAGGGGGGTAAAATTTTGATAATTTGAATTATGACAGTGCATGGGAGAACGTGAGAATTTGTCGAACGATTTTTGAAATGTGAAAAATCATTTGTGAATGTACAGCATCTATGGAATTGTCAGATATGTGATTTACAATTATATCCTTTACTTTTATACTTTTATATTTACTTTGACTAGATAGTGAACCCTCTGATGACATTTCAATGGATAATCTGTTTTGCCTGCACAAAATCTGACTCAGACCTATTTTGCAGACATTTTTTTCCCGCGCTCCTCTTGTGTCTCATTCTCTCACTTGTGAAAATCTGCCCTGCGCCAAAACCAACGTACACTTGAAACTATTTGATAAAAATTATCTATGTCTGGAGATTCCAATGATTGGAATCTCCCCCCATTGAGATGCCAAACGAGATCCTAGGCTTGTGTCAGTCCTCACCCCCGCAATACAACTTCCACCTCGCCTTCGTCACCCCACATGTACTAGGTTTCCTCAGATACGGTCTGGCATGGCCGACTTGCATCGGTACTAGGTTGTCAATGGGTCGGGCTCAGGTCAGGCTTAGATCGGCCCGACCTGGACTCAGACTCCTTAATTTTAAAGTCCGAGCCTAGCCCAAGCCTCGTTTTATGTCGGGCTTGGTCGAGCCGAGCCCTACTACTTCACCAAGTATAAGGAACGACTTCGACCCGACCTGGCCTGACTAATTTAATGAAAAAATTAATGAAATAATACATATAAAAATATAAAACTTATAATCTCACTAAATTAATTAAAATTGTAGATGTTAATTTGTTTGGAAAGAAGTTTTTAATTTTCTAATCAAGTAAGATAATAAATTTTAATTTTTTAATAAAATTAAATAACAAATTTTAAGGGAGAAAAAGAAAAGACGGGTCGGGTTAGCCTACGGGTCAAACTAAAAGTCATAGCTCGGCTTGTGAGCCTTCACGAGATAGGCTTTTAGGCTCGACTAAAGATCCGTTGGTTGAAAAGGGCTTCACAGTCTTCTAACCCGCAGCCAGGCCGAAAGTCGGGCCAGGCCTGTGAGCTTGTCGGGCTGACTCGACTCATTGACAGTCCTAATCAATATAATATGAGTAGACAAACAATGGTTATATATGCAAGAAACTCTGTTTTTAGTAACCTTACTACATCCAGGGTTTTAGGTACCATTCGTACAGGTCATGCCGATATTCGGCTAGTACGATTTAATATGATATGATATCATATTGTGCCGTCGTGTGCTTAGCAAAAAGGAGGGAAAAAAAATGTCTGGCCTAGGGATATCTATTATAGATAAAATTATTAGTAATTATAGTTATGGTCTATTAACCCAGTTAATTAGAGTGTTTATTTAAATACGTGAAGTTGCAGAAAAAAATTTTAGGCTTCGATTTAGGTTGCGTTTGCTTGTTTGGTAAGGATTCTTAAGGGTTTTTTTTTTCAAAATCCCTCTAACATAACGTAAGTGATTTCTTCACTTTTAAATCTTGATTAGTAGCCTAAATTAAAAGAAAAAAAAAACGTCGGTCATACAAGTTGGTGGCATCATGCCCCCACCATATCAAGCTGCCAAGGAACTGGGTCGCCTCGATCGGGCGACATGGCAAACCCTGCTCGTTATCTCAAGCTGTGAGCATTATGTTAAAATCACTTATTTAACCTTAGTTATCTTTTAACTAAATTTGAAAAAAATATATATAATATCCCTAATCTCTCTTACACACTCCTCTCTCTTCATATATCTACCCCTTTATCTCTCCTTCTTTCTCTTTGGCACACTATGCTCATCAAGATAACTCTTATTGATAAGGTTGTTTTTGTCAAAAAAATTCAATTATGCGGATGAAAATTGAATATTTCTTTGGATCTTCAATGGAGGTTTATTACAGGGATATCTTTGACACTATATTAATATAAAAAAGTTAATAAAAATAATATGAAAACAAGAAGAAGAACAATCTTACAAAAAAAACTTGTGACTAGGATATATATTAAAAAAAATTCTTATTTTTACATTTTTTGAGTTCATTTTTATCTTCCAATTAAAAAATTCAAAATTGTAACCTTTTAGACCGGATAAAAATGAGACGTTAGGGAATGATTGTCTTTTGCAACCACCGACACTCCCAATTTATGTTTTTTATGTCAAAAGTGGAAATAAAAAGTGGACTTTCAATCAAAAATTCTGCCAAACACATCCTATAAAAAGGATTCTCCATCTTACGAAGCAATTAGTAAGAGATGAGATTTTGTCCTTGAATCTGCTACTCATATCTTACTTTATTAGCTACCAAGCTGTAACTGACATGCCTTGGCGCAGTAACATGTTACTTCATTTGTGAGCGTAAGTATATAGTAGATTACATATGGGAAAGGAAGGAAACTATGATGGGCATTAATAAGGAATAAATAAATAAATAAACAAAGTTGACTATGCTGCACTCTGGTTATTGTATAGAAAACACTTGCCCTGGATCGATTCTCATGCATGTCAAGATGAAGATCGCCCGGACAGAATTAAGCGCAGCTCAACATTAAGAAAAAGATACTAAATTGCATATGTGTATGTATTGCTAGGTGTCAGTCGAGACTATTAGGGGGTGTTTGTTAATCGTGCACGGTTAGCGCACACCGCTCTCTCTCTCTCTCTCGTCGGGTGCGCTAATCTAATCGATTAGCAAACACGCCCTTAAGTTGTAAATGTACAGTGGTAGAGAGAGGGGGAAAGTACGGGGGCCATGGCATCCAAAAGTTTTTGGAAAGACCTCCTTTTCTAAAGGCATGTTTATAGTTTAACCTCTCTCTCAGTACAAGACCATTAGACCTTGTAGTGGGAGGATTTGGGCCGTAGTCCAATTGATAGGTGAGATCTCCAACTCGGTAGACCAGAGACGTAAGACCAGTCCATTGTGACCCGTTCTGGGCCGTTTTGACCTAGTTGGGAGGCCCGAGGAGGGGAGAGAGAGGAGCAAGTATAAGAAGAAGAAGGAGGAGGGGATGAGAGAGCTTCCGGTTAGCAATTAGAACCCATCAACACATTACATTCAGTACTTGATGAACCAGCATTTCCTATTTTTAACCCATCTTTCTCTTGGGTTACTTTCTTCCTTCTAATCTGCCTTTTCTTTGCCCCCCTTCAGAGGGGTGCCTCCTTTTGACATCTCAATGGCCAAAATCTAGGATCATTAGCCTGTGGTTCTTGGAAAGTACCCATTTTTAATGGGACAGTTTTTGTTAAATTTGTGCATCCCTCCTTGCTGTACTACCGGGTCTGAGTTAAGCTATCACCTCGATAGATGCGTTTTTGTTCTTCCCCTTGATGGCTGTTCTTAGCAGTTACCACCCCTGTTGGACCTTGTCTTTCTATTCAATGAATTGTGGCCTCATTGCCTTCCAAAAAGAAACTTTCAGAGTCTCTAGTTGGTGAAATTAGGTTGGTCTTTGATTATGACTGGTTGTCTGGTAAACCATTGCACTATTTCAGCCAGTTTGAGTCATGCTCCTTTCAAGCTTGCACGCATAGGTGATCAGTATACTTTGATGAAGCTGGCAGAAGCCAATATGCAATTTGGTTTGTGACATTAGACCCTCTGCACCATGGGCATTCCCACATCCCTTTGGCCCCATGGCCCCCATAAAATTTGCACCATGGAAGGGTTAATCTTCCTTCCATTTATCAAGATTCTCCACCTGCCTCAAGCTCCATGTTTTTTTCATCGTCCTTAATTCCTTAATGTCATTGAAGTAGTAAGAACGAGGAACTAGAGGGTCAGAGTGTTGTTCAAAGATTAAGTTGGAATGTGAAATAAGTTGTTGATTCACCTCTATATAAGCAGACTTTATAGAACTCAAATTTGGGTCAAATGACTTTAGGAACAAGGCATTGTGCGAGTAGGACAGATGCAGTCATAAGGGCAAATTTGAATTTCTATCTTACAGATGTCCAGGCAGATCAGGCATGATTCTGGTCCTTGTTCATGTTTGTTCTTGTCTTGCTTACCCCTGGGATTAACCAGATGTATCTTGGTGCATGCCATTTGTTTTGTGACATCAAAATAATTCCTCATGTAATAGCCTATACTAAGCTTGACTTTATGCCACTTTATTTAATCATTATCGCCTTTGCTTTTATGGTCATCTTCATTATGTCGCATGCATAATTGGCACTTTTCTGAAGTAATCATTAAATGATTTATTCCAGAGATGGAATGAAAGCTTGACACTAATGATGATGTTGAAGATTCACCCTTCCCTCTATGGTGCATAGATTGCATTGCCCCCATCAGCATCTAATCCAGAGCTAAGTCCTATTTATCCTATTAGTTCCTTTCTTTTTTGGCCTTCATCTGATAGAATTCTTTCCTGAACAAACTATAACATATGATTTAATGGTTTGATTGCAGGAAATGAGATTGATAGTCATTTGTTCCCTCACAGTCATTGAGAACATTATAGCAACTATCAGAAGATCATGACAGCCTTTTGTCTTAGTTGTGGATGACAGAGTTGACCATTCAGTGGCCATTCTACCCCAAGTAAATGCTGATGATTGGCCCTGATTGTCCATCTCTCTTGCATGATCCTCACTTTCAAGTTTCCATATGCCCCAATAATGCAGAAAAGGGGTTGGAGGATAAAAAAGTTTAACAAAGAAGGGAGACATGAAAATTGTTACTTTAACAGTTGCTTTGCCTGCTGCAAATCTGCAGGAGTCTCGCACAAGATCTGCAGGAGTCTCACACAAGAGTCCAACTTGAAGATCAGTCAATAAGTTACTACCCTGCAGTGGCATTTGGCAGTGGAGGAAAAAGTCAATCTGAACCATTTAGCATCATGATGATGTATCTCTAAGTGGATTGAGAAGCCGCATCTTCCTTCTCCTTGTTGTGTAAGGTTGCTAGTGAATTTTCTTACTCCATGGATAAAATAATACAATTGTCAATGCGTAGGGACAGGCTTATGGATTCCTTCTGCAGATGAGATTGGATTTTCAGCAATGTTCATGTCATTGTCAACCATACTCGCCCGAAGATTACAGGTATCTAGTAGCATCAATTGTTACTACCTGTGACAGCTAGTGTCGGTCCATGCCAAGCATTCATCTGAGAAGAAAGTTTGCCAGATATGCAGGTGTAAGCTGTTTCAGTGATTAATATGATATGTTCGCTCTCAGTTGCCAAGGAGCAGGTTTTTCTACCTTCGTAGATCATGATGCCTTAATCAATGTCTGCAATTTCATTACATCGCTCGGTATTAAGGATGCAAACGAACAAACATGCTCGATGAACAATGTGTTCGTAGGCTTGAAAAAAAAAACTCAATTTGACTCGTTCGACTAAGTGTACGAACTAAGCTTGAACAAAATTTTAGGCTCAATTACTAAACAAGACGAGCTCGTTTTTGTTCGTGAACAAATTCGATCAAGACACAATTATATTTCCTTAATAATATTATTTTGTGACCATTTAGTAATTCATTTATAATTGAATCATATCCTATCTAATAATATAATTAATATATAGATATAAGAGAGAAACATCTCTTTCGTTTCATTTTTATTTATTGAGTAGTTCAAACAAGTTTGACAAATAATAAATAGCTTAAGATTATTTAATATCTAAAGAGTTCGAATTAGGCGCGATTATTAAATGAGCATAGTTTGAACAAAATAGTACTCAATTCATATTTAACTCATTTACTATCTGTTGTGATCCCTTCGTGTTTTTATGATAATAAAGTCCATTCATATTGGATTAACCAAGTTTCCAAATGTGTGTGCAGAGAACATGTTACTCTAGAAAAATTGTAGTGTTAAAAATGGATGAAAGCTGATTTTGGAGTAAAAATTTAATTAGGTTTTGAGTTGAGTTTGGAGATGAGTGTTTGAGATAATGTGTTGTGTTTATTTAGCTCTTTGCAAGGATCCAAAGATCATGAAGTTTGGATCTGTGAGTTGAAAGTTATGGCATCTTCAAGTTGACAAGTTGAAGCAAATAGAACACCTGAACAAACAGCACCTGTTGAAGGTGTTGACATACTGCGGAGACCTGCAAATCATAACTGATCTGAGCGAAATCTGGGCTATCTTTTGCACAATTTTCTTGGTTGATCTCAACCGTCCCTTGTTCTGAAAACTTTCTAAGATGATCCTAGGGTGCCCTAAGAATATAAAAACATCCTTTTGAGAAGATTTAGGGCAGCTAAGAGGTTGAAAAATCATAAGTTGCTGCTAATGCTCTGTTTGGTGCCTTGTTTCGCATTGTTCTTCATCTCTTGAAGCGCCCCTTATGTTGGAACGTGAAAGACAATCTAGGAAGCTCTCCATCGACAATCTACTATCAAATTTGCTCTCTTCACTTGATTAAAAAATGTGCTTTTGTAGTGTGTGTGGAAGAAAAGTGTGTGTGGGAGAAAAGTGTGTGTTGGTGCACCCTACTCGAACGGTGTGTGTGCTAAGGCACGCGTGTGTTTGTGTGTATATGGAAGGTGAGTCAACACCTTGATATCTGACGTGTGTGTGGTTTATTAGGATTTCTAATAGTAGATACCTAAGAATTCTTAGGGAGAGGACGTAGGTCAGCACCTTATTATACCGAACCTCTAAAAATTACACGGTCCCTTTGTGTGATTGGCTCCATCTCTCCTACCTCCTTTATTTGTAATTGTTGGTCGTGTAGTTTGCATTGCACTTTAAACGTTTGTCAACATCTAATTCACCTCTCTTTTGGGTGTGTTCCATAGTTCTGGACCTTCACTATCTAAATGCTAGAGCTCGATCGACTGAATAAAAAATGAACCAAGCTTGAACAACACGGTACTTGACTCGGCTTGGCTCGTTTGCAGCCCTACTCAATACATTGTCTCTGTTTTGATAGAATGGTTCGAAGACATAATCTCTCTTGAGAGGGGGACCAAGAATGGCGATGACGTCACGATCGGCGAGTAAGTGTATTCTTGAACAGGACACTAGGCAGGCTGAACTTGTGGGTGGATCGAGTGGCTTAATGAGATTATTTCATTTGTACATTCAAGGGGATCGAATGCAACCTGCTAAGATCATGTGAAGGAACAGGCGGATTTATGCACTGAAAGGTGTGGTGCATGATGTTTTGCATCGATTGTAAAATCTTAAAGTTTTCTTAATTTTTCTTCTATACCTCAGTCCCAGGTTGTGCAGTTGAAGTAATTTCTATTGGACTGATTGCAAATTCCAGCCTTGTGATCAACATCCTACTGTCAATACCTTCACACAGCTAACTGCATCCCTGTGTTGATGCATGACTAGAGATTCCAGTCCATTTTGGTCCATCCTTGATGGTACCATTTCATCTAATCTCCTGTGGTCTTCCATAGCCTGATGTGCCTCTGCTAGCTGTCAATGATAATATGGAGGCCAATTTGTTTCAGGTTAAGTGCTACAAGGGGACCATTGAGAATCTCTTGAACACATCCTCACGACTACAGTAAGGATATATAGGTCTACATGAGAGTCCCTATATATATCCGTTCCAGGTTTTTACTAGAAAGCTCCTCTCAATTTATGTATGAATGTCCTGTCCAAACATCACTTGGCTGCAGTTTTGTATCCACATCCTGAGCCGGTTTGAGTGCTTGTTGCGGTGTCAGGAGAAAGAAAAAGGCACACACACAAGTCAGTTCACCTTCCAATGCTGGGAGAAACATCACAATTGTTCTCCGGGGGATCTGCTTTTTTTTTTCCCCTTTAATTTGCAGACAAGACCTGCCACTACTACTTCGTCTGATTCTTTTCCCAGGCTTGCAAATGCTCAGATCTCATGCATGGCCCCCTTTTTCTTTTCTTTCCATCCATCCTTTCACCTTATTCTCTTAGCATGCTTTTCCATTGGCCCCCATGCGTTTCTATCCGGTTTCCCACTTGTTCATCTGATGATCCCCTCCAGTACATGGAATGTGGGAGAAAGCAAGAAGAATTGACCTATACGCCTCGGCGCAGCATATATATTGCGCCACGGTGCAAATTAAGAGATCTCTTTTTTAGTCTGGGTAGGAGAGACTCGATGAGTGTGAAGGTGACCCAGACAGGTAGGTGACTTTAGTTTGTTTTGAATAATCAATCAATCCTCTTCTGCTGAATCTTGCCCACCGAATTTCCCAAGGGAAGTCCTCCAAACAAAACGGTGTGCAACTCACGAGGGGGAACCTATCATGCATGTTGTTATAATCAAAAGGGCTAGCTTGAGATCAGACTTGGAAAAGGCAAAAGAGGGATTAGAGCAAAGAAAAGGCAAGATGTCTTTAGAGATCAGTGCCCACACAAAGTGACTAGAACCTGCATTAATTTGAGTGTAGGTGATGGCCGGCCCCCCGAAACCGGAGGTGGTGGAGCTGGAGCCTCCTCTGGCCCTTGAAACCCCCCCTCCCCCAACCCTAAAACCTTTATATTCCCTTCCCTCCCTCCACCTTAAAAGAGAGGAAAAGCAGATCTCTCAATCCCTCTGTCTCCCCCCACCAGCGAGCATTGAACAGATGCACAATGATAAAGTTCAAAAGGTTGCCACATCTCCAACATCGTATCTGCACAATAACGCTCACAAACAAATGCTTTCGTGAGGACGATTTGGCCCATGAGATGGTGAGCTCGACTCTACTCGTCTTTGCATATTACTGTAATCTAAGACTGCCATATGGTGTGCGTGGCATGTGAGTCAAACGCGGGGAAAACGAGAGGGATAAACCCCCCTCCCCAAAAAAAAAAAAATAGTGTAATCTAAGGGTATACGTAGTTATCAACTCTAATTTGTAAAAGTAAAATTTGTCAGTTCAGTCGTATCGATCGTATTGACATTTTATTGATACAGTATAATATAATAACATGTCGTACTGAATCGTTACGTGTCAAGAATAAAGACTATTTTATAAATATCTATTACGATAAAAATATGATAAGCATTTATATGTAATTTAGCTGGTTAGTAAGTGCATTATTTAAACTCACTCTCGCATATTAGTGAAGCACTTCCAACTAATTCACCTGTCAAGACATTTTAAAACAATATAATATATAATATATTTTAAAAAATAATTAACATATCGATTACATCATAATAATATTCGATTGATACGATCCGATATATATTATACGCAGCGGACTAAACTATTAAGTCAAATCTTGCCCAAAAGACTATCGTCCCTTACATGAGATGAGATGGGCACAGTGGAGATAGCCCTCCTGCTAAGCCTCTTTCTCAAGAAGGAGGAGAGAAAAAAAAAAAGGCAAAGGTGTCCCCTCATCTGTAGGGCGAGTCAAGTGATCATACCCAACAGCTACTTGACATTTTTTTTTTTGAGCAACGCCTCTCGGATTTGGGAAGATCCAGGCACTACGTACGTGAGTGCTCCCCAAAGTTCTCCCCCGTTATCTCATGACAACTGTGATCATCTTATTACAACTATGCTATTATTTTAGTGGGGATTTGTTTTTGAAAAGCTTGCCGATGACCTACTGGTAACAAGATCCGGTAGTTTAATCAAATCATAGTCCATTAGACTACGTGGGTTTGGATGGGTGATCGACTGGAAATTTTCTTTTGGGTACTTTTCCTTCTAGAAAGTGCTGAAGTAATATATTTGATTTATAGAACATGTTCGGAGACCCGGGGGGGGGGGGTGCGGTTCTGGGTCGTTGACTAAAAGAGGAGACCATTGTTTATTATGACCAACAAGTAGCCGATCGACGGCAAAAGATTTGTCGTTTTTGTTACCCCGTCTTGTGAGGAGAGCTTTGTTTCCGAGGCTCGTAAACCCTTCCATTTGGCACATCTCAAGGCTCTATTTCTATTAATTAATCAACTAGGCCACTTGCAAATGAATCTTGGAGTTGATCTAGAACATAATGAAGCATGTACTGCTAGCAGTACTATCAACCGCTATTGAGACAGAAGTATATATGTAATCCAACAACAATCCTCTAAACACATTCCACACATGCTTTGCAAAAGCACCTTTTTTTTTCCCATTGACATAAGGGGTCTGTTTCTTTTACATCCCCGATGGCTCTTACCAGTCAAATCATTAGCACCTAAATAGCTGTTTGATGCAAAATATGCAGCGGCAGCTCAAACCGCACTTTGAACCACATCACATCAATTGGCATCGTGATCTAATTAAAGAAGCGATGCGAGAGGAGACAAAAGTCACACCCATCGGCGATTATACTAAACTTTATTGATGAGAGATGCAAATAACCAAGGAGGGAGCGAGCAACCTCAAGTGAGCTAGTTAGGGGAATCTCGCAGCTGTAGATCAGCCATGAGCTAGCTAGTGATTCCAAGCGCTCATATTCGATAAGATGAGAGATGCAAATAACCAAGTAACCTTTTCCCATCTCAACTGTTTTGATGTCTACTCGGGACAACGTGGGACTGTGCCTCCATGTTTTACTATTTTTCACAGCTCAATCAAGTGATTCTTATATTTTCTATCCAAAATTCAGGAGAACTGAGAGCATCGACACCCCTATAATGTGGTCGGATTAAGCGATCAAGATAAATTAATGACCATCTTCATGATTATTGACTCTCCCATATATATATATATAATTTTGACGTGCGTAGTTACTTATTGTTTCAACTAAAACAATGGGGATCTTTGAATAACGAGCCGCTGATCACTATCACTTGTAATGACTCGATTTGATAATTTTAAAATCTTTAATTTTAACTTTCAGTGATATTAAAAAGTCTGTAATCAAAATCGGTTAAAAAGGTTGTCATATGAGTAGACTAATTTTGACAGATATTTATAGCATTTCAAACATAAGAAACACAGTTTTTAATTAAGATGTTCTTCCTACCATGCTTTATAGTATTTTAAGGCACACAAAATGACCACCCCCCCCGCCCCCCACAATAATAAAATACTTGTGGGGGGAGAAATAAATAAGTTGGAGTGTGTTTTCAAAACGCCGGAAAAGCAGGGATGGGGAAGATGAGATGTCACGTTCCTCCAAAGGGTTAAGGCCTCGGGACGCCTTCAATGCAACCCCCCATGTGGGGACTGGGGAGGGGTGGGACAGGGGCCACTCTGAGCCACCCATTTTTTATGCCGGGACGGCTTCATCTCGCCATCATCTCGCTATACATTATATCGTGCTAAGATTTACCGTTTGATGATAGATACGAGTTCTCGCGAAGTTCTCACGAACGTAGCGCACGTGTCGTCCCCCGTCATGGATGCGTCAACTCCCTCTCATGTGGAAAAAGCGTGCATTCGGCATGCCCCTTGGATCTCTTTTTATTCCGAGGGCTTTTCTGCTTGCTGTCGTGGGTTTATTATTTTTATTCTTATTCTCAACACTTTTATTATATTCCCGACTCAACTAATTAAATATCAACCTAGAGCTGCTTCAGCTGAAAGCTCAGTAATTAAAGATAAATAAGTTTAATTTTCAACCCTGTAATAATATTTCATATTCACAGATATGTCTAGATCTGTACACTTTTTTATTTCACTATACGCTCGAGTTACTGGTACCTTCCTCCTTTTATCATATTAATAAAACTCCTAACAAATCTGTCTAGATCTGTCTAGGTATTATTTTAAAAAATATATATTCACAGATATGTGAGACTTTCTTCTGATCTATACATTTATTTATAAGTGCTCGTAATTACGTATTTATTTGACAAACATCTCTTTCGTAAACATTTGAGAGACTTATGCATAATTTTATACGGTGTTTTACTAAATAACTTAAGAGGTTTTGACGAGTTAGAAATAAATATCTGGATGGGAGGGACTAATTAATTAATTAATCCTTGAATTTGATGGATTGAAGAAGGTAAAATTTTGAAAATCCCAAAAATAAAAAAATTTGTATCGAATCCAATCAGGAGAGACGCCCTTTGTCAAGCCTTCTACATACGTACGTAGATGTTGACATAAGACAGTTATATTTTCTTAATTAATATTTTGCGATAATATTAAGTCAACATCAGGCCATGTCAAGTAATTAGGTCCGGATGTTTAACATATAAATCGGGGTTCAAGCTGAGCGATCAGATTAGGTGAGATTTAATCTAGTCTACTCGAGTTGAAGATTTCTCGGGGCGTCCCAATATGGCGTCACTCGTGATCTGTTTCATATGGGGGGGGGGGGGGGTCGATAATGGGCCACCGATAAAAATATATCTTAAGGGAGTATCGTAGACAAGTTGGGAGTGCCAGCGTCGACTCCATTTTAATGTTTGTGCAGTCGATACATGTAAACATGCCTACCATTATAGTATTAGCCCTTAATGGAGACAAGTCTGCCGTCCATGCCAAAAGCCAAAGCCAAGGTTCCTACGCATCCACTCCGTTATATTCCATTCATATATCACATACCTAAACAACTATTAAGGACTCTTTTCTTTGCCTCGTCCAAAACTCCAGTCTCCATGACGAGAGGTGTTTTTGCCCTCTAGCCGCATGTGGAATGGTCTGTTTGAGGCAAAAAGATTTTTCTATATGATGTTATGTGGTAACAAGCCGTATGTAGGAGTGCGAAGTCTCTTTATATTTGTTAGATGTTATTGTCATCGTACAGGAATCTTGGCCTTGATCTCCAACACTTTTGGAACCCAGCACATTGAGATCTCTCCATTTTTCTCCGTCCTGACTTCAGCTGATCCGAAAGAGATGGGACAAAGTCTGGCCGGTCGGCTACGGCTGACCGACCCGTCCGTTGTGGTGGGTGGAGGCATCCGGTCGAGGATGACACGTACGAGTGGTTCCTCCCACACCCCCCCCCACCCCAACCCCCCCAATGGACACCCCAAGGGCAAGGGGGTATCTCCTGTTGGAACCTTCCTCAACTGATTCTCTAGTATAAGAAGACAAGCCCATACCTCTCGAGGAGAAAGTTAAGGCCTCGATTTCCCTTAAGTAGTATGGGGGGAGGGGGGGGATTGGTCTAGAGTAGGTCCCATCGTAGACATATATTAAGCGTGAGCAAGTCTTGTAGAGACTCAATTCATGGAGAAGGAAAAATTTGCATGGGTGCCTCCATTGGGCAGAGTTAGTGAGATGTATAATGAAAATAAGTTTATGAATCATACTTTAGATTTTGAACGCATTTCACTGAGTTTTGGTTGAATTTTATTTGGTGATTAGATTTTTAGATTAGTGAGTTAAGCGATATTTTTAATTATGAAACCAATTCATGAATTAGTGAGCATGAGTTTTGAGAAGGGCCAATTTTGTAAGTCCAATAACGCCCATCCTCCATCCTAACACAAGAGTCTGACTCTCCAGGTTCACGGCACTGTCTGGGCCGTCCAATACATCCCCTGCCCATACGCAGCCCCAGATGAAAGATCATACTCGTGTGCGCCTTCTCTGGCAGAGGCCATGGTACACGACAACAAATATGCATTAATGACGAACGGCGCTCCAATCCGGTGACGAGATTGGGATGTTATCTGCGTCACTCCCCCTGTCAGCATAAGTTCACGCCCTCTCCGGCGAACCCTGCCTCATTAATGGTCGGCGTCTCTATCGCATTAATAGCATAACTATCTTCTCAGTAGGAAATGGCGAGTCAACGCCCACACCTCCCTGTCTCATCAGACACGCAAGTTCGACAGCTCACGCCTCCCCCGATCACGACAACTCAACGGTCAACTTCTCCGGTAATAGTATAAATAGGCCCCTATCCCAACGGCCAATAGATACGCGAAAAATCTTGTCCTCGGTCTCTCCCTCTCTCAAACACTCTCCTCCCTCTTCGTCATTGTTTGACTTGATCGTCGAAGGATTGTCCCCTAAGATAACTCCTAGGATTCCTTCGGACTATCCATTGATAGTTGTAGATCCTTCTCCGACGAGACTCACGATCTCAGGCAAATAAATTATTGGAGGTGGAGATCGAGGAGTGGGTGACCATTCGACCGGTACAAATTTATTTCAAGATAGATATCTAGATGCATGAGCAGAGAATTGAATTCCTGTATATGTCCAAGGTGAGACTTTTAACTGTGAAATCAATTCATGTGAACATGAGTTTGTTATCTAGACGAGCAGAGAATTGAATTTAATATTCCAAATGCTTCTTTAGTCTGACTTTTAGTTAGAATCAGAATTCTTAATAAATTATGATTCTAAACTAAACGTATAAAGTTCACTAATAATAGATTTTAATTCATTTACTTTGAAAATTAAATAAGAAATCTCACTAACCCCATCTGAGTAGACAGTCAAGCATAATACTAGATGCATTAACTTTTTCTTGAAAAGAGAAACGTTATATGTGTGTATTCTTGTTAGAATCCACGTGTAATTATCCGTTTAAAAATATACTTACCAAAATATTTTTGTCTAGTAATATGTGTTGGACAATCCCAAGGGTAATCTAACTCATTGTGATGCTTTGATCACTACAAGTGAAGAAAGTAAAGCAACTTTGCAGGAAAACATTTTGAGGGTACTTTTAGGGTGTCTTTGAAATCAGAATAGATTAAATAAATCAGGGAGAGAGAAATGTAGGTCTCACCCATATCTCTCACATTCATCGGCACTTATTCGAGGTCGGATGACGTATTCGCGTCCAGGGGCTCGAATACGCCATCCTATCCCGATTTCAAAAAACGCCCTTGATGAAGGAGAATCACCCATCATTTTATTTTTTTTCTTCAGTTTGCATCATGGCCAGGTACGTCTGCCATCCCTTGGAGGGGTCATCAGTGCGTGACTGCCCCTTGCTCTTGCGCACCTGGCTTCTCTGTCAGCAACAACACAAATATTTAAGATTTGGTTACTGGGGAGTTGCATCAAGCACCTACCGTGCACTAGTTAAAAAGTTATACAGCATTTGGAAAATAAGATGGGATTTGAATTATTTTTCAAAAATCTTCATAGAGAGAGAGAGAGAGAGAATACTCCTCTGGAGGAGTTTCCTGAAATTTTAAAATGTTAATTTTTTTTCTTCCCAGAGATCTCTTTGTAAGTCAAAAAAATAATTTTTGAAAAACTTATGATGATCAAAACTCATTTATTTTAAATCTAAATTAATAAAAATTTCGAGATCAAAACTCACTCGTATTAACCTTAACAAACACGGACCAGCCCTACTCACTTGCATGCCCAACCTAGCCAGTACACACGACAAAGCCCCATAATATATAGCCAAACGTAGGCCTGATTTGCTCATCCATCCATAAAAAAGACCCCGTTTTCTCTTTAAGGACAGACGCTTTCTTTTGGAGGAAGGATGCTTTCTCCGGAGGGACATCTGTACATGCCTTCTCAGGCCTGGTGCTTCTTCTCATCCATAAAGTGAAACCTTTCTCTTTTGAAGAAGTACGTGAAGGAGGATGCTTTCTCGAGAAGGACGTACTTGTGTGTGCCATCGTGCAATGAGAAGGCATACGCATTGCACTTCTTTGCAATGCTGTTGACGCTCTCTCTCTCTCTCTCTCTCTCAGTAATGCTTTGTGCATCGTACATGTCATAATGTAACGTGAGTTTTCGTTGGTATCTCAAAAGGTGAAAAGATTTTTTTACGCAAAAAAATATATTCTTGTCAAGATCTGTATGATACGTTTATTTCGTGCAATAGAGATCGAGTTCGTTCGATCAAAAAATATAAGATTAAAATATTTTATTAAGTTTCATTCTTATAATAAAATATTTTATTTTTATAATATTTTATCTTTATAATAAATGTTACGTTCACGTATTAAAATATTTTATTAATTTATTTTTGAAGTCAAATAGAATATTTAATTTTTATAATAAAATATTTTATTTATATATAAAATATTTTAATGTTATAAAATATTTCAATCCTATATTTGTTCGTCGAGTAAATTTGATCTTTAATGCGCGAAAAAAATGCACAATGAATATGATGTAGGCATATTTTTTTACGCAAAAAAAAATGTGTTTTCAACTTTTAAGAGACCAACGAGAATACAAGTTGTATAATGACATACTTTTATGTATCGGATTTGATACATAAAATATTACTTTTTTTATACGGAGATATTTTATATAAATAATTCTAACAAATTCTATACAAACAAATATTCTTCTTTTTACGTGAAAATGTTAATGAAAAAAAAGGTATTGCGTGTGGAAGATATAGAAACGAAACTTTGGCGATATCTCGCGAGAGGATCGAAAATAGAGAGAAGAAAAGATAAATGATCTATTTTTTTATTGATTTATACGTATGTACGCGTATTTAAAACTATGGTCACGACATCACTACCACCTCCACCAACTCCACGCCCACGCCACTTTAATTCTCCCGGAGTCCCAACACCTCCACTCAAAGCTTTTAGGATCACCGTCACCGGCAATCGATTCGCTCCGCCCCTTCTGACACTTTCACGTGGGCGTCCGACCTGGAGCGGCGGTGGAGAGTAGAACGGTCTACAGACTCGCTTTCCTTTTTCGGGTACTACTCTGCAGTCCTGGCCTCCCTGACACACCATCGATTTCTCGAACATTATTTTTGAATTCCGATTCTGCCCCTCTGAGCAGAAGTCCCTCCGAACCCTAACCGGTCTCCGAGCCTTTGACTACCCGCCTCTCCACCTTCTCTTCCCCCGCCCTCCCCGCTCTATATAAACCCTTCACCTCAACGGCACCTCCGCCTTCCTCAGAAGTTTCTCTCTCCACTGTCAAAAGAGACCCCACTCTCTTTGTACACACTCTCTGCTCTCTCTCTCTCTCTCTCTCTATCTCTCTTGTGGGTCTTCAGAGATGGGGAAAAGGGAAACGTTTCCCAAAAGGCCTCGAGAGGAAGCAGAAGGGGAGGAGGCCGCGGCAGAAGCCAAGCGGCACCACCAGCAGCAGCGGCCGTCGTCCTATCACCAACTCCTGTCGTCGCTCCTCGAGGAGGAGGGCGTTGGGGGCGGGGAGGACGAGGAGGAGGAGATCTCCTCCCTTATGAGCGCTCTCCAGCAGGAGCTATCCTCCGACTCCGACGGCCTGTCCCCGCCGCCCGCCGCCGCGCTGCACTCCGGCGAGCGTGCGGAGGTCGGCGGGGGGGAGGAGGGGTGCGAAGCGGAAGGGGTGATGCGGCGGCTGCTGGAGGCGTCCGACGACGACCTGGGTATACCACCGAGCGGCGACGCGGACGGGGAAGGGCCGCTGCCTCCGCCGGCGGTGGCGGCGGCGGAGGAGGAGACAGTGGGGTACGGCGTCGTTGAGGAGGAGGAGGAGGAGAAGGGGGTTCTGGGAGGTGGGGGGCTGTGGGTGGAGAACCTGGACGTGGACGCCATAGCCACCGGCTACTGCAGCTACGACTACTACGCGCTTCTACCGCCGGGGCTCTTCCTGTAGCGGCGACTCACACGGACCCCTCCCTCCTGGAAAAAAAAAGAGAGGAAAAAAGTTAGGAAATTAGGTAGAAATGGCAAGGTCGAAGGCACAGAGAAAAAGTTTTTAAGGAAAAAAAGGGAATTATGGGTAACCACTCTTCCTAGGGGTTTCTAATTTGATTTCTTTTTTTGGATATTCCCGCCAAACTGTAAAGATCGCTCCGAGTTGGGCAAAGTCTAATCCTTTCTCTTCTTTCGTATTAAGTTTTTTAATCGTCTATTATTGCGAATAGAATGGGATGGAGAGAAGTTGGGAGAGATCACGGAAGAGAAGGAAATCCTCACCCGTCCAATGCTTGATGGACGGTGATCGAGCGTTATTGAAACCCCATTAATTTTCTCCGCCCCATCTGGTGGCCGGATCCGACCAATTAATAATTTTGAGTCTCAAAAGTCCGAAAGCAAAACGCGAGGTGATCGTTATCTGCAGTGAGTTTATTATCCCTCCGTTACCAGTTTCCTTACCAAAATTTAAAGGATACAAATTTCCACTTTTAAGATAAACGACGAGGACATTCTCTATAGGGTAAATATATGGTAAAAATTAATTAGTGTCTTGCATTTCTTGCTTATCTTGACCGTTGATTACTTGATGTGGGGGGGGGGGGACATGATGCCCCTCATCTCAATCGTCAAATTCTAATGTCTTTTAGATAAATCTCTTCTTTTAAACCAAATTGCGAAGAGAAATTTGGTATTTATTCGGACGCACCCCATGACGTTTGACAAGCCAATCTCGGTTGATCACAACTTGTGTTCCCTGTTGCCACTTTCCATAAAAAATAAATTCGAATCTATACTCACCATGTGCATATCTCATTATCTGCATCACTCTCTTAATTTTCACATCAAATTAACTTATTTATTAAATCCATAGTCGCACATCATATATCTATATTTATCTTTTGAAAGTATACGCTTTGATTATTTCTATCGTGAAAACAACATAATAAGATGTTTATATTCACACAATCATCTTATCAGTGATTTAACTTTATGGTCTCATTTCTAAATGGAAGACTAAAGTTAGATAAACACATCTGTAAAAAATAAAAATATTTCTGAAAAATTTTAAAAATAAATATAAAACTTAAAAATAAGATTACTATCCAACTTGATGAGTATCATTTTAGTGGGAGACAATAATTGACAAAATGATACGATACGTTTCATACTTACACATGTCAATATATTAATTATATTATTTTAAATATTAAATATTTTATTTTATATTAATCTTATTTAATAGGTAAATTGGTTGGAGACATTTCAATTTTATGTGATAAATTAGTTTCGAAACGTGCATCATGCATATTTTGTGTTTTTTTACATTAAAAGTTTTATAACAAATATTAAACTGTTCACATTAGAACTTAATATTTCAGATTTAAATAACACAATTCTTAATCGATTAAATTAATAAATTTTATAAATACTTTTAATTATAATATTTATATTAAAAATCACCTACATATATAACAATAGCGTATCAAATCATTCCGTATATCAGATCGTGATCGATTCGATTCTTTAGGTCTAAAACCTAGTGGGTATCGGGGGTCCTCGTGAGGAAAAGCCCAACAGGAGATCACATCCGTCGCCGTCCAGCGAAGTGGGGCCCGCGTTGAAAGCAACGTAGACAGCATCCGATCTGACGGGTAGGTGATGGTGGACCACGAGCATCTTGATTGCGTCGCCAGCGGCATTTCCGTGAACGGCGGGATCTGGTCGGCCACGTCCGCCGTCGCGTGCGGTAGGACGGGCCGCCGTCACCTAATCGCGTTGCCCTCACCCTAGAACCAACGGTCCATGATAGGGGGTGCCGGGATCCAGAGCCAACCAGCGGCTGCCCACCACGTGGTACTCGATCATGGCGCCTTTTGGGTAGTTGAGCATGTGGGCTGCGACTGAGGTGGTCCTATCGGATTGGTGGATTCCACCCAAATCAGTCCAACTCGCCGCGAAGTGCGAACCATGGTCACGAGAGCCCACTTGTAGTACACAGTGACCTTTTACGGTGCCATCTTGAGGTACTTTAAAAAAGTAAAATAAAATTGCTAATCTCTTGCCTAGAGTTATACATCGATACTATCAAATCCCTAAGACTGGATGGTTATAAAAAATAATAATATAATTAGATACTCTCTTCTCGCAAAAAACCGAGCTGATCAAAATTAAGCACTTCAAAATATTTATTATTTTTTAAAAAATCGTAATTATCTCATCTAAGATTGGGCGAATTATTTGGGAGAGGAATTATCTAATTTTTTTTAAGTTACGTAACAAGGCGGTCCAGGAATTAATGGCGCAACAGGCATCTCTTCGTTTTCGGTTCGTACGAGATCAGTGGACTTTGAGAAGAAAAGTTAAAGATTATAATAGGGTGTCTGATTGTAATTTTTAAAAAAATAAAAATGAAAATATATAAATTCTTTTTATTTATTTATTTATTTATTTTTGACATTACTCTTACAAAAGAAAATTATCATCGACTAAATGCACGAGAACATAGTTGAAGATATTCCCAATCTTGAGTTAGGAAGTGGCGTCGATGATAGACATTACTCTCTTTTTTTAATAGTTTTGGAATTCTTATTTAGCAACAATTAAGTATGCATAATACAGACTTTTTGGCAAACAAATCATTCCTAAATAAAAATTCCAAAACTATTGTCGCTATGTTAATTTGATTTGTAAAGCTATTAAAAATAGTAAGTGGCGTCAGGTGCGCAAATGGACCGTGAAATGATGATACTTAATTTTGCAGGCATCTAAATACTGTGCCTACACACGCAAAATGAGTATTTTTCTTTCTTTTTTTTGGTACATCATTAGCGTTCTCATGGGTTTCCGATGACTTTCCAAATGCAAACAATGGTAAATGTACAATTTACATGGTAATTACAATTTATTGTTAATATGAATGCATGGGAATACTATTTTTAATACATCCTTCCGTTTCTGGCTCTCGAATCCCTGAGAAGCTATTTCCTCCATATCTTTTATTTATAATTAAAAATTTAAAATTTTATATAAAAATCATTATTAAATAAAAAATTATTCTTACAGATACATTGGTAAATATATCACTATATAAATTAAGATTGTGAGAAAATATCATATTTATTTACGAACAAATCATTTTATTTTACTAAAAATTTGTAAAAAAATATATTTAAATGACATTTATGTATTATTTGTATTAATCTAACGATATATCTATTAATATATTTATAGGAATGATTTTTTTTACAGATTTAACTCTAATAATAATTTTCATGTAAAAATTCATTTATTTTACAAAGAGAAATAGACACTTACAATTATTTTTATTTTTCCCACCAAAAACTGCATAAAAGATAACTTCTCACAAAGAATAGATAGATTCCACGTTAATGCAGTTAACCCCATGTCACCAAAATGTCAGGCGTCAAAACTAAATCTTGGGCACTCCTATTGTAAAACGTTGCCTGGAACCCTTCTTCATGGAAGCTGAGATTCAATTTGGTTGAGATTGGAACGATAGATAACTAGATTTTTTTCAGTGTTCTTGTCAAGGAGAAAGGTTTGCTGTATATTTAGGTGTGATGTCATGTTAGGTGTGTAATATCTTTTAATTTTTATTTTTTAATTTTTTTTTTTTTGAAGTGATCTCTGAAATATCTTACCTTAAAGTATAAGTTATATCGTCGTCTGATTATCTAAAAAAATAAAAATAAAATAGATTACTTTTTAATATAATCGGTCTATCATTATTTATTTAATCTGAATTATTTATTTCTTCTTAAATAATTTAATAATGACATGATTTATATATAAAATCAAGATATCTTAAAGATTATTTTAAAAAATTGAAAACACCGCACATCAATCGTGTGTAACGCACACTGAACCTATAATGAGTTTTTCTCCTCGACAAAACCCATCTTACATGCAACAAGAAACAAGTGGAGAGGACTCGTGTGAATGTACACAAATTGTGCAAGGAAGTGAAGAAACACGACCGGTTGGTTCGGTTTAATTGGTACGGAAGCTTGGGTCAGCTCCCACAATGTCTAACATCTTTTGTTGTCCACGGTAACACGTCATGCAAATTTTGATTTGATGATTGTGTATTAATTACTGCACACCATGGTCTGCACTTGTGTTTAAATATCTTGCGAACTCGTCTGTGATTAGTTTATTTATACCCAATAAAAATGGTTGACCAGGTCGACATAATTATTAATTACAAATTTACGTGACATGTTTGATGACGAGAGAAAAAACACCCAGGTGATTTCACATGCACGAAAGCGATCGAGAAATAGATGTTAAGAATAAACAAATATTTATGTGCAATAAAAGTATAAAAAAATAAGATATACTGCATGAGAATATAAGATATACACAAAATGTAAGAATGGAAAATATTATGGAAATTGAGGAGCGGGAAATTGTGTTAACACGTACCGTATGTTTCTTAACCTCAAATGCCCACACGTATATTCATTTCTGCGTACTTATTCCATTCCCACTCTATTCCTAATCATATGCTATATATATTTCATTCTTACATGGTGTGTTTTATTTGTGCATAGTGTACTTCATTCCTGAATAATGTATTTTATAGTTATAAAATGCATCCAAATCTTCCTCTAACTAGAAAAAAAGAAGATGTAAAATGATATAATAGTGTAACTGCAACCTCTTCTAAATCATACCAAATATTTATCTCCCATATTTTGGGATAGCAGCGGGGAATGGGCGGAGGTGGCTGGGCCCGGTCCATTACCAGTACGGGCTTCAGACATTCTGGGCCAACAGGAGGAGGATGGACATGGCCTGCGGTAGCTGGGCCTAATTTGTCGAGCCCAACCAGTTCAGCAAGGGACAGACCTTGCTGATGTTGCTCCGCGGGCGAGACGGTGGCCCGATTGCCTGTGACCGAGTTGCTGGAGGCTTCCCTCTCATGAGAGAGATCTTGGGGACATGGGTTCGAGGGTATTAATTTGTGATTTTCTCAACATCAATTCAACACCAGCAAGAATGTCCATTGAACACCTCTCACGATTAGAATGAATCAAGTGCGAAAAAGGGCAAAAAAAAAAAAAAGACAACCCTCTACTTGCTAAGACTTGTCTCATCTAAATTTGACTGAAGGAGCCCTTTGGTATAGAGTTCCGTGTTTCTCATACTGACCATAAGGCCCCCATTGTCCAACAACAATGCCTTTCAATCCTACCCTTCTGCCATTTGATCGTGCGGAGTGAACTAATAAAGGAAATGGGTCGGATATGGCCTTCCTTCGTCATGGAATTAGAACAATGGAATGCCTCCGGACAAGTTGTAGTGAATCCTAAGTACCTTCTTCGTATAATCAGAGTTCCATAATCGAGCATCGAATCATGAATGTCTAAAGTCTATAAGCAATTGAGCAGATCGGGGTACTCACCCCTAATTCAACGCACCATCAATTTTCAAAACCTCAATCTAATCCCGTAAATGAATCTGTGCAATATTCTTTTTCTGTCAAAATATCTCCCTCCACTCTCCCTGAGATTCAGGTAATGAATTACTCAAAAATGAGCCCATGATCATCATCCCACCCTGTTCTTACCCGTAAACTATTATTACGAAACAGATCGTGTTTAATACTTCTAATTAAACATGCAAGCTATAGTGTTCATGGAGTATCTGCAAATCCATCTTTGGTCCACAGTATTTAATCGTAAATTGTCGCTGGCCAAATACATATATGACTATAGGACCCAACTTCTTGTGGTTTGCAGGGTTTAAATTTTTAGTCCTCAAGTCTCTTTCACGACAACATAACATCGATCCGCGAATCATTCGGCTTATTTCTTGTTGTATGGATAGGCTTTAATTGCAAATAATATTTTGACGATAGTGCATATAGTAGTGCAGGAGAATCTCCATCAACTTGCAATTCCGAGCATGCTGTCAAGTTAAATCTAGTTAGGATTAGATTTAAATGACATTTGATGAATATTGTTTGACTCCAACTCAACTTGAGTCAACTTTGAATCAAAATATTATGACCCATGACCAATTGACCATAATCAAAGCATGCTAAATCATGCATGTCAGGGTCATTTACGATAAAAGAGTAATATAGGTTAAGTCATGTTGAAGTAATTTTAGATCAAAATGACCCAACCTATATCTCGATGATTCGCTACTCCCTTTTGCATAGGAGAAGTTATGGGTTATGTAGAGGCGGAAAATTAGTTTCTCGAATCTCGTACTACACTTTTAAGATTTATTTACTTGGGGAAGAGCTAACGGTCATCCTAGAAAACCTGCAAGCACTAGAGAAACGACGTCAGAAGGAGCGCTGGGTGTGACTGTTGAAAAATATTAAGGGAATATGCTAGTCCGGAAGGATAAGAACAGACCAATTAACACAGTAATCTACTATAACAACAGAAAGGGAAACGAGTTTAGAATCACCTGTTTAGGAGAGAAATGTGTCGTATATGACACTGTCTTTGAAACGAAAGACGCCCCCTCCTCTAACACAGGGTCCACTGGCGCTTCGTCCCCGAGATATGACTCCCCACTGACTGCTCCAGGTGCAAGGCCAGAGTAGTCCTAATCCGATCACTTGTTGATGTAGAATGCCCAGAGCAAAAAGAAATTTCAGGAGCACAGTTCGCAGTTTGTCTTGAGAGCACAGTTTCGCAAAGAGAAGAAGAAGAAGCAGTTCTTCTGTCTCTGAAACACGCCCACTTATAGAAGTCTCGGGCAGTTAGAATCTTAACCGATGCGATTCTAACGGTAGGCTCATAACAGGCCAAAGCCCAACAGGTGTGACCCAACGGTAGACCCAAATCAAATTCAAAACTCGGTAACCGGCCGGCACAACACAACACAACACAACGCAACGCAACGCAACGCAACGCAACTCGGTAACCGGCCGACACAACACAACACAACGCAACGCAACTCGGTAACCGGCCGACACAACACAACACAACGCAACGCAACACAACACAACGCAACGCAACGCGGCTCGGCTCGACCCGACCCGACACGACACGACACGGCGCGGCGCGGCTCAGCACAAACAAACAAACAAACAACCAAACAAATAAATAAATAATATATATTATTTATTTCTATTCGATCAAACCACATAATTCGACTCACTATTCGAGCCCACATCCTATGCCCCTTGGGTCTCGACCCAAGGGTGAGCTCTCCAATACATAAATCAAAGGAAGTCCTTCCAACTTCCAATACGAGATTAAACATTAAATGGGGAATTTGAATCAACATAAGGGCCATAAATACTAACATTCCCCCACTTGATTCAAATTCCAAAATCAAAGAAGTAAACACAATAAAACAAAGTTCTGGGCAAAAACTACTATGTCATGGGTGAAGGTGTCTTCCGGACTTGAACCTTCACTTAGTGAAATTAAGTCATCATCTGAAAGAAAATGTAGTGGACTAGGCCTTGAACTAAGCCCTTTTACTCAGACTGTTACTTAATTCACAACATAGTACATCAGTGATCAGATTCTTTATATGGTAGTGATATAGGCCATGCACTGATATCTCGTCTCATGAGTGCTCAAGAGAATACCTAATTCCCATAGATCGCGGCCCCATGATCACACTCACGTAGGTGGGTCTCCAAGGGTACCTACCACGGTCCATACCCTGCCTTATAAGGCCTTGATCCCATTAAGAGCATAGCTCATCCTGGTGCCGTTACAGTAGAGCATTGATCATCATTCACGGGGATAGGTATACAAAGTAAGTAGTGCTCTCCAATTACCCAATAGCTCATATTCCACATTGAACCTACTTCATGGGATCTCCAATCACATAGGTTGGGTATCTGCTATGGTAACTGACTGAGGGATTTCAATCCCATCCCCCTTGATGATTCAAATACAAGCCTCCTCACTAGACCTTTTGTAAAAGGATCTGCCAAATTATCCAATGATTTTACAAATTCTAATGAGATTACACCTTGTGAAATCTTCTCTCTCACAGAATTCCATCTAATATTAAGATGTCTCCTCTTTTCATTAATTGTCGTTTGTTTTACTTTATCTATCACAGAACGACTATCACAATACATAGAGATTGCAGGTAAAGGTTTATTTACAATAGGAATATCAGATAAAAGATTTTTAAGCCATTCAGCTTCAGAACATGCAATATCTAATGCAATTAATTCAGCTTCCATAGTAGATCTAGCAATAATAATTTGTTTTGCAGATTTCCATGCCACAGCTGCCCCACCTAGGGTAAACACATAACCACTTGTAGAAATGGTATCAGAAGAATTAGTTATCCAATTTGCATCACAATACCCTTCTAAGACAGCAGGGAATCCAGAATATGTTAATGCTAAATCCTTTGTTCCTTTAAGATATTTAAAAACTCTTTCTAAAGCATGCCAATGTTCTTGACTAGGGTTACTAGTGAATCTACTTAGTACCCCCACAGAATAAGCTAAATCAGGTCTAGAACTGTTTGTTAAATACATGAGACTACCTATGATTTGTGCATATTTTTCTTGAGAAACAGGGTTACTTAAATTTTTTGTTAAATTTGTACCAGGAGTAAAAGGTGTAGAAACAGGAGTACAATCCAAATAATTGAATCTTTCTAAAATTTTATGCACATAATGAGATTGAGACAAGGAGATTCCATTAAATGTTCTATTGCGTTTAATTCCTAAAATCACATCAGCAAGACTTAAATCTTTCATATCAAATTTAGAAGATAAAAATGACTTAGTTTCATTAATAATTTCCATGTTGGTTCCAAATATCAAAATATCATCAACATAAAGATATAATATCACACAAGAATAACCAACAATTTTACTATAAACACATTTATCAGAATCATTTATGACAAAGCCATTCTCTAAGACAACTTTGTTGAATTTTTCATTCCATTGTTTAGGAGCTTCTTTTAAACCATATAAGGATTTAATTAATTTGCAGACTTTATTCTCCTGTCCACACACCACAAAACCTTCTGGCTGATCCATATAGATCTCATCTTCTAAATCTCCATTAAGGAAAGCAGTTTTAACGTCCATTTGATGGACCTCGAGTCTATATATAGCAGCCAAGGTAATTAATACACGTATGATGGCAAATCTAGAAACATGAGAGTATGTATCAAAATAATCCATGCCTTTCTTTTGTGTATATCCTTTTGCAACTAATCTTGCCTTAAATTTATCAATGGAGCCATCAGGTTTAAGTTTCCTTTTAAAGATCTATTTGCAACCAATTGATTTACACCCAAGAGGTAAATCACATAAAATCTATGTATGATTATTCATGATTGAATCCATTTCACTATTAATGGCTTCTTTTCAAAAACTAGAATCAACAGAACTCATAGCATCATGAAAAGTCTGAGGATCATCCTCAGCCAAATAGATTAAAAAATCATCACCAAAGTTCTTTTCTTTTCTTATTCTTTTAGGCCTTTCTACAACAGATTCAGGTTCAATGATAGAAGTATCATGTTGAGAGTGATTAAGAGATGATGTTCCTTCTTCAATGTCTTGTGACATTATTTTTCATAGGAAAAATATTTTCATAATAAACAGCATCAGATGCTCTTATTTCAATAATAGTGTTAACACTTATATCACTAATGTCAGATTTTATCACAAGGAACCTGTTTGCAGCACTATTTTCAGCATATCCAATAAAAATAGCATCTACTGTTTTAGGACCTATTTTTCTCTTCTTATTTTCAGGAATTTTAACTTTTGCAAAACAGCCTCAAACTTTAAGATTATTTAAGTTGGATTTTCTTTTACACCATAATTCATAGGGTGAGAAGTCAACATTCTTATGAGGTATCATATTCAAAATATAGCATGCAGATAACAAAGCTTCCCCCCACATATTATTAGGTAAACCAGAATATGTTAACATTGAATTTACTGCATCTAATAAAGTTCGATTTTTCCTTTCAGTTATACCATTAGATTGAGCAGAATAAGGGGCAGTTGTTTCATGTATGATACCACACTCTTCACAAAAATGAGCAAAATCATTTGAAGTATATTCTCCACCTCTGTCTGACCTAACCCTTTTGATGGTTTTTCCTATTTGATTTTCTACTAAGTTCTTATAGATTTTAAATTTTTCTAAAGCTTCATCTTTAGATCTCAAAAGATATATATAGCAGAATCTAGAGTGATCATCTATAAAGGTTATAAAATATCTCTTGCTATTTCTAGTTAATACACCATTTGAATCACATACATCAGTATGAATTAAATTTAGAAGATCACTACTCCTTTCAACAGATTTAAAGGAATGTCTAGGGAGTTTTGCTTCAACACAAGTTTCACATCTAACTTTATTATTTAAATCTGTTTTAGGAATTAGATTTAAACCCATCATTCTTTTCATTGTCTTAAAATTCACATGACATAGTCTATAATGCCATAAATCACTAGAATCTGAATTAACAACAGAAGTTGAGGAACCAGTAGAAATATTGATATTATTGACCACATAAGGACAAAGTACACTCAACTTAAACAATCCTTCACTTACATAACCCTTTCCAATAAAATTTCCAAACTTAGTGATTACAACTTTCCCAGATTCAAAAACTAACTTATAATTATTCTTATTTAATAAAAATCCACTAATAAGGTTCCTCCGAATTGCAGGCACATGTTGTACTCCTTGGAGAGATAGGACATTTCTTGAAGTTAACTTCAAATCAACTCGTCCTTCCCCCACAACTCGAGCAGCACTGGAGTTCCCCAAAGTTACACTCTTGTTGGTGGCCTGATAGGTGGCAAAAGCATGTCGATCAAAACAAACATGAGTGTTAGCCCCCGTATCAATCCACCAATCATTAGAAAAATTAATTAAATTTATTTCAGGGAATAATGTTACAAACCCATCAGAAGGCTCAGAAGTAGAAGCTCCAGAAGTTATCATGTTAACTTGAGGATTAGGAGTTTGGTTATGATCATGGCGATGAAACTTGGGACAAGGTCTGCCACCATCTTTTCTTTCATAGCAATTCTTGGCAAAATGACCTGGTCTACCA
The DNA here is from genome assembly GCA_022559845.1 of Amorphophallus konjac. Taxonomy (NCBI): domain Eukaryota; kingdom Viridiplantae; phylum Streptophyta; class Magnoliopsida; order Alismatales; family Araceae; genus Amorphophallus; species Amorphophallus konjac. Next base: position 16,001,494 of record CM040127.1, on the reverse strand, counting down.
CACACATAACAACATTTCTGATTAGACTGATTCTTAAAATTTTTCCCTTTAGCCTTATAGTTTTGATTCCAATGATAATTGGCCTTCTTATTATGGAACTTAGGATTAGGATTCTGGAACCTGGGATTATTGCAATTTTTATTTTTGTTGTTGTTTTCAGTCAGGTTGACATTGGAGGAGTTTTTAGACTCAATCAGTTTTCTTTGTTCTTCCTCAATCCGAATAGAACACTGAAGTTCATCTAATGAAATCTTAGAATGTTTATGCTGAAGGGATCTAGCAAAATTATGCCAGGAAGGTGGAAGTTTATCAATCAGACATGAAACAATTAAATTTTCATCCATGTTTTGACCTCTAGATTTCATTTCACATACAATGTTAAGGAATTCATGGGTTTATGAAACAACAGATACGGAATCAGATATGGTGAAATACAGAAACTTAGAAGCAATGAAACGTTCAATTCCAGCATCTTCTTTACCATACTTATCTTCTAATGTTTTCCATAATTCTCGTGCAGTAGGAATTGAACAATAAATATCATATAATGTATCATGCAAATTACTAAGAATTCGACCATGGCATAGATAATCTTTTTCATTAGGAGTGTATGCAGGTTTTACAGATATAGAACCGACTACAGAAGATGCATTATTTGCAGGAGTGGATGAATCATGAGTGTGGTATGTATCAGAAGAGGATGGCACATCTTTAGGTTCGCTGATAACAGAAAACAGACCAAGAGAGGTCAGAAGGAATTTCATCTTCTGTTGCCATCTCTTAAAGTTAGTACCCGAAAATTTTTCAGGCCTTAGGTCCTCCATATTAGACACCGAAAATCCAGACATAGAATTCAATCTTTCGTTTCAAAATTGTTGGAAAATATTAAGGGAATATGCTAGTCCGGAAGGATAAGAACAGACCAATTAACACAGTAATCTACTATAACAACAGAAAGGGAAACGAGTTTAGAATCGCCTGTTTAGGAGAGAAACGTGTCGTACATGACACTATCTTTGAAACGAAAGATGCCCCCTCCTCTAGCACAGGGTCCACTGGCGCTTCGTCCCCGAGATATGACTCCCCACTGACTGTGGCGCGGCTCGGCACAAACAAACAAACAATCAAATAAATAAATAAATAAATAAATAATATATATTATTTATTTCTATTCGATCCAACCACATAATTCGACACACTATTTGAGCCCACATCCTATGTCCCTTGGGTCTCGACCCAAGGGTGAGCTCTCCAATATATAAATTAAAGGAAGTCTTTCCAACTTTCAATACGGGATTAAACATTAAATGAGGAATTTGAATCAACATAAGGGCCATAAATACTAACAGTGACCACATGGGACAACCTTCCTATGCTTAAGTCAGAACCATCCTGGGGAATAAATGAAGAACTGACTCGACAGGGAAGAAGAGAGGAGGAGAGTTGAGAGCCTATATCCCAGAGAGGATGCTTGGAGAGTGTTCGGAGAAGTCCGAAATTACTCAGTCTCTGCGTCTTGCTCGGAGAGAATGCTCGGAGATCACTTCTAGGGAGTGCTCGGTAGACCGGAAGACCACTTCTGGGGAGTGCTCGACAGACTTGGAGAGCACTTGTTAGGCCTAGAGAAGACTTGTGAGGAGTGCTTGGTAAGCCTGAAGAGCACTTCTGGGTGAGTACTCGGTAGGCTTGGAGAGCACTTGTAGGCCTGGAGAGTATTCGGTAGGCTTGGAGAGCACTTTTGGGGGGTGCTCGGTAGGTTTAGAGAGCAGTTGGTAGGCCTGGAGAGCACTTGATAGGCCTAGAGAGCATTTCTGGGAGTCCTCAGTGAGGTACTGGGAGAAGAACCACAAAGGGATCTCTCAGACCTTACTCTCGCGGTGGATATTCCTTCTGCCGGAGAGCCCCTCTATCGTCCTTGGGGTGGGCCTCTGTTGGCACAAGCATGCTCCTTACTCTCTCTATATTTCTTTGTCTGTGTAGTTGTGTCGTATTCCCTCCTTGGCGTCGAGCTCAACTAGCACGAAGATGTCTCTCTCTCTCCCTCTATGTCTTTGCAAGACTATGCCTGTCAGGGTGCCTCTGTTGGTCTCCTGCTCCTTCTGGGTCCAGTGGGGACCTATTTATATAGGCCTCGGTGGTGCTGGATGTTCCTCTGCTGGGAAATTACGTAAATTGTGGAGTGACATTTCTTTGATCGTGGGGGTTGCATGTTGTGCGCTTGCCCGTTTCTGGAAGGGAAACTTCGTGCCGAGAATCTCGGCAGCGTGGGTGTGACTCAGTCCGTGCTGGGGAATGCCCTGTGATGACTGTGGCGATGTTCATCTGTTGGCGAGAAATGCGGCGTCTGGATCATGCTCACGTAGTAATTTCACATGTGGGTTGACTGTCCTTTGCAGGCTAAGCCGAACCAGGCCGTGCTGGACCGGCAATATTGAGATGTGATGGGCCTGACGAATTTTACCCTCCTCAAGTTCAAATCTTACGATTCCAAGTGAAAGTTGAAGATTTTTTCACCTCTACTCTTAAAATTACTTGTATAAAAAAAAATCAAAACCTTTTATCCCTAGCCAATCCAACAAAAGGCCCAAATTAATATGCTCTGATTCTAGCCACTTTCGTTCGATGTGCACGCAAGAACCTCATTCTACAACTTCATATTTAATCTTGCCAATTCGAGCACTTGATGGAATGGCTCATAAAAGTTACAAAAACATTCCTCTTAATATATATGATAGGCAGGCGTGCATGCGTCCCAAAAGTTACGTATTTGTAACCTAGCTCCAACTTGCCTTAACAACTACCTCCCACTATGTTGATCTCAGATGAAAAGTTCATGTTACGAAATGGTCAAGCCGTCTTCCCAAGAATGTACCAAGCAGTTTTAAAAAGTTACTTAATTTTTTGATTAAGGGCATATTTGAGGAAATTTTTAGTTAGAGATTATTTTTTTTCATTTTCAGCATGAAAAATATAAACTGATCAAATGGGTGTAATATATTGATGTAGAGTATTTATAAAGATATTTACTAATAATGCTGTTTTTATTTTCATTTAAAAGTTATAATTTGAAAGTTTTTATTAGAAGTCAAAAGTAACTTCAAAATTAACTACGCAAAAGAAACTTTTAAAACTTATCATCCTTCAATTCCAAAGCAACTAAATCAAGACTTAAATACTACTTCCAATAATTAGAAGCTACAGTAAACATAGCCTAAAGATGACTGAGAACTGCCTTCATCTGACACCACTAGCTACATTAATTATCGGTGAAACGATAATATATGCTGCTTTAAATAATCCATTTGTAAATATACCCTTATAAATAATCCATTTGTAAATATATATACCCTTATAATCAATCATATTTATGTGACATTAATTTTTTGAGTTTCAACGGTTGTCAAAGAAAAGTGACCTTATATCTAAATAGTGACTAACTTTTGTTTAGGCATAGGACTGTTGCAACTTGAATGATGAACTTAATTTATACCTCAAATTGAGTTTTATAAGAGGACATATGACTGTTGCAACTTTGATGAGGTCATATATAATAATCCCAATGTAATTTTTATATTTTAAGTTTAATAACATTTTCAATAACATATTTTTAAGAATATTCTTTCCGAATTGACAATCTAGGGCCAAAAATACGTAACCACAACTATTTAATTGTATCTAGGATTAATTAATTAGTCTTGATAAAATTAGATGTATAAATATAAATATGGCATAATACAGGGGCGCATACATAAAAATCCTTAAGATGAGGGATTCAGAGCCATGGCATTTTCTTGTGAGGCCACCACCTCTGCTTCCCCAGACAACCCTTCCCCTCTCCAGAAAGCAGAACACAGAGAAACAGTACCTCACTGTGGATCAAGGTCTTCCTCTCGATCCCTGCCTGCCATGCATCACCTCTGCCAGAAAGCAAAGCACAGATCTAGGTGGAGTCCCATGGAAACAGTACCTCACTGTGTGGATCGATCAAGCTCTTCCCCCCCTGCATGCATCTCATTTTCCTCGCAGAACTTTGAGGCGCATGCATTCTAATATGGGCATGTGAAGGCAACCCTGTACTTGTCAGCTTGGTGTCATGGTGATCTGCATATAATAAACCCCAGCACCAGGCTGATTAATCAACTTGGCATGCATGGAGATCCTTCTACCAAAAAAGAAAACTTCCAGTTACGTATCTCCAGTCACCATGATCCTCCTACATATGTTTACAGCCTCCAATTTCAGCAGTGCAAAATGGAACCAGTAGACATGCAGCAGTAAAAAAAATGGGGAAAAAAAACAAAGTCAAACAAAAGGAACATTTGGGTAACTACTGTTCAGGCATCCACCCCACTGGCAAACATGAGCTACAGTCTCAGCAACTGTGCCTTCAGCAGTGAAGATGGGAACCACACGTCCCTGTGAGCAGCCCAGAAAGCAGTAACTCCCAACCCCGCTCCCCGAGCAGCACTGGCCCCCCAGAGAAAGGCCGGTCAGCATGCAGCACCGCCACCAAAACCTGTGAAACCATCACTTAATCAGTGAGAACTGCTGTAGATATGAAGCATGCTGATGGATGACATGAAGTGCACCTACCGCCCCCGCGCGGCGGCCGTCCCCCATCTGGCCGGCCGTTGGGAGGCACGGATACACGGGCCTTCCTAGGAAGAGCGGTGCACCGCGGCGGGGACACGGTCACATGAGAGAGGGGAGGAGACGACCCCCGCGGAGGTGAAGGCTGCCCAGAGGAGGTGACAAGTGCACGTTCTTCTCCCTTGCCCGGCACCGTGGTCCCCTTCGGCGGCTGGCACGGCTCCGGCTGCTGGCTGCCACGCGGCGGTGCCGGTCATGTGACCGACAGCCCGTGGGAGGCCGAGTAATGGTGGCCGCCGGTCTCCTCCGGCGGGGGGAAGAGAGATCCTGATTGATCAGTCAAAACCGGGTTTTGAGACTGTGCTGAGTGAAAAGCATTAATGGGTCTGAACAGGAGTTCAGCTGACCGTTTGTTTTGCTGTAGCTTGGTGGTGCAAAGGATTAATTAGGGGAGGTGATGGAGGGAGGATCTCGGCTGGTGATCCGAGTGTTTCACGGTAAAATCCTGACAAGCAATTTGGTATGTGGACCTGAATCCCGCTTGCAGCTTATCTGACTCAAATAAAGCACCGATTCCAGCATGCATTGCAGCAAGGAGAGGTGTCTGAGGATGCAGCATCAACAAAAATGAGCAATGTGTGTCTTCTCAGTCATCGCGAGAAGTCTCTTTTTACCTTCCATTTGTTTTTAGTGATGACCACCAAAACCTTCACCTGAAGACGTTTTTATCTAACTAACTGATCACGTCTGCTTCCTCCTAGTTGAAAATGGACCAGACATCACACCACCTTGTTATATGTGGAGGTCCAGGTTTAATTAGGAGGAGGGAGGAAATGGGTCACAGTGGGGTCCTGTCATTGTCTCGTGGAATTGCCTCAGAGGCCTTCATATCTAACAAGGACAGGATCAGATGGACACACCAGTTTTTATTATTCTGTCAAATCTACAGGAAAAGGTTGCTGACAGCAGCTTCCGTTATTTAATCATTTGGGGGATGATTAGAATCCCTGTTCTCGGTGGATTCAGGACATGAGGCCTGGGGTGTGTCTACACTCCATTGATAGTTGTGAAATCAAAATTCACAAAGATCTCTTTCATGTCAGATTGGCCAAAGCCAAGAAAGTGATGTGAGACCAAAACAACACTGGATTGACTTCCATCATGTGCAATATTTTTTTCTGATAAGATGGGGCAGTGGGCTATTTGGTAGACCACCGATCCTCACACACCTTGAAAATAAATGGCCATTTGTCTCTTCCTCATTTCAATTTCAAATTCACCTCTGGCCTGTCAGGGGGATATTTAGGGCCCTTCTTGCAGATATGCTTCACTCAGCACCTCTTGTGGCTTCGCGAATCAGTCATCCTGACTGAGGTGACAAATCCATGGGATCCTTTCATTCCAAAGAGGGCTTAGCATGGAATTCCATCCGGATGCAAAGTGACAGATGCCCTGTGCTTAGCAAAGAAACTTTTTTAATTTGATATGATAGCACATCTGTTGGCTCAGATCGACTTAAAAGTAAGTGGGAGAAAGTGATGGAAAAGGACATCTCAATTCTCTAAGTTGATGAAACCAGACAACAAAGGGTCCACATGCAGTGGGAGATTCAAATTGACAATTGATCAAGGAGAGAGAGCAGGTTTGATTGACCATGCGTCACGAAATCTAGCTAGCTAGGCTAATTAAACACATATATGTTGATTACTTTAATTGGTCTACCTAAATCCACCTGAACAGGATCTCAAACATAAGCCGCAGGCTAAACTCTATATATATATATAGCTCTCTAACCCACCACCAAACAGTCATTTCGTTATGAAACATGGTTAAGACATGTTTTAATTAGTCGCATCACCAAGAATTAATCAGCCAACGCATGGTCCTTTCACTGAGGTGAGACTGCCCCAGCTAGCAGAGGGTCAACAAGTTAAAGAAACAGAAAAAATGTGGTGGAGATATATATATAGATAGGTGTTTGAAGATGAACTTTGGGTATTCTGTGCAAGACCTATGGCATGGAGGAGTACCCCCGTCCAATCCCCCAAACTGTTTACCTTTATATATATTAACCTTTTGAAATTAACACCGCATGCACACTCAGATGGTGCAAAATAAATCAGGAAACCCATATCAGATCCGCACCCAGTCTCATATACATACTAATTAATCTCGTATTCTAGTTCGAACTTTCCAAAAACCTGAAGGGTCGTCATGTGTACTTGATTCCATGCATACTTATCAATAGTATATATATACGATTCTCGTCCTCATCCCACATAGCATTATGCATTGCACCAGCACCAGTGGAGCCCGTTCCAGTTCAAGTATGGTGGCCGCCTACCATATGTAATGGTCACCTGCCGGTGGACTACGAGGAAAGAGCAAGATTGGGAAGGATGACATAAAAAAGTGAAACTTGGAAGACGTTTAGACAAAGGCATGTTGCGAAGTCTTCCGGTTTTGGCAGCGACCGCCGGTCTCGGAGCACCCAGGACCACCACTTGGGCACGGCCGCGGCATGCATGGTCCCGATACGCCCGGACGAAGAAAGACATGGCTGTTGTCCATATGATGCCGGCACTGTGGCACAACAAATGGGGTATAGCTGAGCCTTCGGCCAAGTACCTATTACAGTCTCACGAGGCAACCCTGAGTGGCATGCTGCTGCCACGAGGACATCCAATCCATCCGCTGAGACTTCCATGTCATGGGCTGTTCATGTGTTTTCATGGCGCTTGGACCTGTCTCCACCTTCCTTCGATTCGTCGAATCAACAACTGTCGATCCCCTTCGTTTTCAGCCATATCTCTTGACTTACTTGTTACATGTTATGATATGGGAGGAGCCAAAGGATACCCACAGATGAAGTAGCTAGAATCCACCACAACAGTTTGGAACTCTAAGCACAAGGGAACGAAGTCCTTCGGAGATGCATGCTTCATTTCTACAACGATCCGGTGATGCTTCTATCCTTAATTTCTCTCTCTCTCTATCTCTCTATGGATATTAGGGTCCTGTTTAATTCGAAGATAAATTTCGAAGAGAACAGGTATAAATCATTTTAAATTAAATTATCCATATCCTTATTATCATGTATGTTTGGTACGTGAAAGATAAATTTGGTGATATCTTTATTATTTATTTGATAAAAAAATAAAGATACAAATGAGAATAAATATTAAAAACAAGATTATTTTACCTTTCTTATTTATTATGATTAGTATTAATATTTCTCCTTAATAAATATAATTAACACTAATATTATAAATTCTATTTGATATATATATTCTTAATGATCATACTTAACACTAATAGCGTTAGTTCTAGCATGATTAATTATTCACTAGTAACAACGAGTTGGTTATAATTAATTATGTAGTGATACTTATTTAATATATTTATTAATTATCATAAATAAAATTAATTTATATGATTAATTAGTACTAATAATATTAATTATCATAGTAAGATTCAACAGCACTATAATAATTAATTATTTAATGATAATTAAACAATATATTTATTAATTAACACCGATAAGATTGATTAGCATGATAAGTTATTACCAATAATATTAATTAGTACCAATAAGATTAGTTAATATTGTTATTTAGCACTAATTATAATAATTAGCATAGTTAACTAACACTAATAATGTTAATTAGCACAATAAGATTAAGTGCCATTATAATAATTAATTGTTTAATAATAATTAAATAATATATTTATTAACTAACACTTATACGATTTATTAACATGATTAGTTAGCACTAATAAGATTAATGAATACAATTAATTATCACTAATAAGATTAAGTGGCACCATTATATATAATTAATTATTTTATGATAATTAAATAATAAATTTATTAGTTAATATTAACAAGATTAATTAATATTAATATAATTAATTATCGTTAATAATGAAGAGAGACAATAAAGATAAGAATGTGAGAATAAATCACTCCACTTAAAAGGTGAAATGACTCGTCTCTAATTTTAATCTTAATTTTAGAGATAATCTCATTCTTCTTGACCCCTTATCCCTATCGATTTTAATCTTATCAAACTATAAGGGCGGCTTTGATATTGGAGCGGCCTAAGGTTGGGGTAAGGCATCCCACGGTTAAGCTCGGGTGACATACTCGGCGTGGGAAGGTCGAACGAGATAACCGGATTTTCATCGGTTAAGGGGCGACTAGAGTCAGTTACACGAGTGTTTGTTAAAATGAGAATGAGATGAGACCGACATAACCGGAGGAATACCAGTGGATACGCCACCCCGGGTGAAATATCCGCTTGTCAAAGACGCCCTAAAGAATTAAGTTGAGGCGGAGATACCCTCGTCCTGTCCCGAACCAAACAGGCCCCTAGATCTCTTGAGAATGCTCCCTCGATCACATCCACGTCACGGTGGTCATCCCATTAATAAGAATTAGACGGATCACTTTTCCCGACCAATCCATATCATGTTGGTGTGATATATGGAGGGATGGTAACTAGAGGGAGTAACCTGAGGGGATTGCAAGTGGTATTTTGTCTGAAGAGATTAAGCATCCTAATTAATTAATCTCTTCAATTCCGTTGTTGTAATTAGACAAAGGACAAATTGCAGTGGCGCCCTAACTAGCTAGAAGAAACATCTTGTATAGGAGTTCCACTTAGGTCAAGGGACTGTTTTTACCATCCGGAGAAGTTCCAAGAAGGATGAAAATGGAAAGGAATGGTACACAGATGGTACGCGTGGTCAGTTCCTGTTTACACCGATCGACGTACTCTGGAACTAATCCCAAGCCACGGGGATGTGGGGATCGATCAACTGTGCGTACCGACCCTCTCCAAAAAAGAAAAGGCGATTTTAGCCGGTCTTAATTACCAACTGTAACGAGTTCCTTATATATAGCCATGTTCACCTGCAAGCAAAAAAAAGAATTGATCACTGACCTAATTAATTCAGAGTCACTTTCAAGATTAACTTCCCGCATCCACCTCGTAATTAGAAAAGGTGATCGAGACTGAGGCGTTGGTACAGAGAGCTAGTACCATTCTGTGGCAATGGCAGTCTAGGTTTGGTCTTGAGGAGTCAATTTAGAAATCAGCCAAATCTAAGGGCGCGTTTGTTAACAGCACCGCAGTTGGAGCTTTTTTTGAAAATTCACGTACCGTACTTCAGTTCGTAATGTCACGGATTGTCATTTACTACAAAACTTCATAAATTAGGTTAAAATAGTTTATTGAGATTTCAATCGCTCCGACCGGAGATGTGCCTATACTCTCTCTCCCCATAAAATTTTACGCACCTATATATGAGAAGTGAGATTTGTTCGAGAGAATTTTTTTGTTGTCGGGAGATTATCTTTGGAAAATCACGTCTCGGGTTATTCGTAAACGCGCCCTAAGACTAGGCATAATCCGATTCCAATTGAAAATTTAATCGAACCAAAGCCAGTGAGTTGGTTTGATTCTATTTTTGATTTGAGTTTGGGTGTGGTTCAATTCAATTTCACAACTTTTCGAGACCCAATCAAATTGAAACAAATTATATAACCAAATTTACTATATATATTTTATACTACATATTATATACAGATATATATTATAAATATTTGAGATTTTATTCACATGCTCTCTCTCTCTCTCTCTCTCTCTCTCTCTCTCTCTCTCTCTCTCTCTCTCTCTCTCTCTGTATACATATATAGAGTATGACATTTATAACAGGGTAGGCGGTTCTATTTGTTTTCTTTGTTTTTTTTAACTCTCTCGGGAGATAGGTAAGGTGGGTCGTCTCCTTCCCGGTTATTTTTTTTTCTTTTTTAATAAATTTAAATCTATTAAAAAAATAATATGAGATTTCATTGTAACCTGAACCGCGTGAATGAATTGCCAAAATCAAATCAAATCGAACCATGCACAGTCCTACGGACCAAACTAGCCTACCTCATTTGTTGCCGTGTGTGTGTGTGTGTGTGAAAGAAAGAATGAAAAACGATGGCCAAGGAGGCAAAATATATGCCACTGCAATCTTCAACATATACCAATTGAGTCCCCCTTCTTCTGGAATAATAACCCCCCGATCATACGCCGCCCACCCCGGGCGCATGTAATCCAGGCTAAAGTGCACTGTAGCATGTATATTTATATGTCTTTATTCTTTTTATTAAATAAGAATAACAATAGCTACAGACACGAGAAACATGTTAGTACTTCAATGAAGAGAACCATCAGCAACAGTGGTGGCGACCACAGCCAGCACGCACCCAGCTGCATGCGCCCCCCCACGACAGAACAGAGTACGCCGGTCCCGGCGCGGAGCCTCCGGGGGAGCTCGGCGGTTGGCAAGCCGTTGCTGTAGTGCAACAGTTACCCGTCGCCATCGCGGCTCCCCCACCCGCTCCCCACCACCCAAAACCCAACCACCACTGCAGGCTTTTTTTCTGCAGCGGGATATAATTCAAACGGACAAGTCACGAGCTGCAGCACAGCGGTGAGGTTTAAGACTTTTACCCCCGCGCGCGGTGGGTGGCACGGCCAGTTCTTAAAGGCCCCACCGCCGCATGCAGGGCCTCCCCGCTTCCCACCCATGCAGCAGAGCAGTGGGTGTGGTTAACTGGAGCTGTTAACTTGCTGGGTGCGCATGTGAAATTTATATATATACATATATATATATATATATATAGTTCATCCTTCTGCACCCAGGGGTCTGGTAATTTTTAGTGGTTGGGAGGTGGGGGGAGGTGTGCCGAGGCCTTGCAGTGAGGACTCCCGGACATGACCACGTGTGGGTGCTCATGCAAGTGGGGGCAGCCCATGTAGGCTGGTCCATCCAGGAAGAGAAATGAGAGAGCTCATGGAATCACCTCTGATGATGACCTGCATTTTGATCGGGAAGAGAGAGGGGAGGTGGGTTCCGAGTTGACAATTAGTTCTCTCTGACATGGGCCTCTTTTCCCCCCTTCCCGATCCCATTACTCTCCTGCTCTCTCCTTCCCCCCTGCCACACATCTCCTCCTCCTTCTTCTTCTTCTTCTTCTTCTTCTTCTTCTTCTTCTTCTGAGGGCTGATTTAAAAAGGATGGGAGTAATTAAAAGCAACATGTGGGTACTCTGCTTTATGAGACGAGCAGCTGCCCATGTAATATTGTTTTGTGAAGGTAATCTGGGAAGGGAAGGGGAGCCAACCCCACCCCCAACACGCTGACCTGCACTTCTCCCCACCCTTCCCTTACTCTATAACCTAACTCCCCATCTCCCTGCTGTGAAATGTCCCCCTTGTTTCACATGGGGCTGATAACCACGTGCAAAGGGGCGCTTTGTTTTTGTCCCAAACTGAGGGTCCCGTCAGCCCATTTGCAAGCCTCACCCGGGGATGGAATACCCTCCTCCATGTGGGTGTCTACGAGCAGTAGCAGTCACATGTATGTCTTCCACCCGTGCCCATGAACACCTCTCCCAAAAATAAAAGAGCAAAAAAAATGAAGCAGAAGTAGAAGAAGCAGAAGAAAAAAAAACCTACCCATCTACCCTTTATTGAGTAGTTATCTATCACACAACGGTGGAGGTCGGCGGGTAGCGTCCCCCCCCCCCCCCAAAACAAATGAGAACACCATGTCACCCCTACCAGACAAGAACATCATTATCCCACCATTCCACAACGCGGAGGAGCACTCCCCTCGCTGGCCCTTGTGCCCTCAGGGCGCTGCCGCACATGGCCCCCCTTAAATGCCGATGGGCCCATAACGTCCCCCCCCCCCCCACCCCATCGGCGCCTCCCCGGTCCCCTACCAGGAAGGAAGAAGGAAGGCGGGGGGGGCCCACGGCCCATACACACCACCACGTCACATCACGTGGCGGCACCCTGGTCAGCCACATGGCAGGCAAGAGAGCAGAAACCCCGATGGCACCTACCACGTCACATCACCACCGCGGGCCTCCGCCGCTCTCGCAGTGAACGTCCAGTAATGGGTCACCACGTGGCGCTGCCTTGTCCGGCCCGCCACCCGCCTTGCTGGGCCTCCGTTAAATGCGTCCAGCAGAAATGACGTCGCGTTTATTCCTAATGCAACCGGTTAAGCCTACAACTTTGCCACATTAGTCCCATCTTAACCTTAATCTCTGTTAATGACATGCACGTAAACATTCATTTAGATGCGGCCAAGTCGATGCAAAGTGGAAAACTAATCCATCATCTCTGCGGAAACCAATACACGTCAGGACAATATTAGCATAGCGCTTATAAAAGCAGCATGATATTATTATGTTCCTATTCTTGCGTCAAAGCATTAAAAATATGTGGGAAGGGGTGCCACCCAACTGGAGAGGGGGTTAATTTGATTGCCGGACATGGCTGGGAGGTGAGGGAGGATGTGGGCTTCGTCAGTGGGGAACCTGAGCCCATGGGCTGACAGGAGAAGGTGTGCTCCCAAATGAGTGGGCCATGTCTGTTGTCATGGGCCCAGTTGGGAGACACGTGGGACCCGGTATCTTCCTTGATATATGACCCCGCGGACTTGGCTTTTCGCATAGCCCTCCTTGGTCCCTGATCTCCTCTCACAAAGCCCCCCAACCCTTCTTTTCCTACTACTAGTATTACTACTACTACTACAGGTCGTCTCTTCTGCCTTTCCGGCCCTCCCCCTTCTTCCCACAGCTTTTCGCCTCTCTCTCCCTCTCTCTCTTTCTCGTACGGGGGTTCTTCTCAGCTGAGCCTCCGAGAGGAGAACACTCACGACAACTCGTCAAGCACAAGAAACAGGAGGGAAAATGTCGAGCAGGAGGTCCGGGTCGAGGATCACCGAGGATGACCTCAACGAGCTCGTTGCCAAATTGCAGTCGCTTCTGCCGGAGGCCAGGCGCCGGAGCATGGGCAGGGTATGCTCCCCCTGCCACCCCACTGACCCCTATGTGCTTCTCATCACCAGAGCAAATGCCTTCCTCCCTCTCCAACCCTCTGCTTTTCTGGGGAACCCATAATTCTACTCGGGACAATGAGGGTCTCTGAGGAGCCAAATCATGAACAGGGCGACCATTATTGTTAACCTGAGCAGAGTTTCCAGGAAACAAGCTCTCCCCCCCAAATCCCGCCCTCTCTTCCGTGAGATTTGAACATGGCAACGGTGGCAACACGAAACAAAGTCGAGACTGGGTTTTGATTCCCGGACACCCACACGGCACTAGGCACAGTACACAGTCCGTCACACCACCATGCACAACAGGCACACGACCAACCAACCCAGCATATTTGTGTTTGTGCAGGCTACCAAATTTGAGACGAAGGCAGTCCTATAACTGTAACTGATCAAATTGGTGTGCTGTTTAATGTGCAGGCGTCGGCCTCGAAGCTGCTCAAGGAGACATGCAACTACATCAAGAGCCTGCAGAGGGAGGTGGGCGACCTCAGCGACCGGCTGTCCGACCTCATGTCCACCTTGGACGACAACAGCGCCCAAGCCGAGCTAATCAGGAGCCTGCTCCGGTAGAAAGAAAACACACCCGCGGAGGGCGCCCCTCGACCTGCCCAGAGCAGAAGCCGGCGCTGCCAATTGAAGCAAGAGCTAGAGAACCAATTTCTTCAAGAGGAGGAGGGGAGCCCTCTACGAGGAAGCGGAGGTTATTTCAGTAGATATGTTTTATCTGTCAGCTATATATCAGCCTTTCTAGTTAGGATCAGCATGCCCAGTAGCAAGTCGTAGTTCATCACATCCACCCCTCCGACATGCTTCTGTATATTTCTCTCTCTCAGTTCCTGTGTGTGTTCCTTCTTACCTCTCTCTCTCTCTCTCTCTCTCTCTCTCTCTCTCTCTCTGTATGTTGGAGAGGCTTGGTCCTGGGCTTCCGTGTCCACACAGGGCTACCCTCCCTGCAGGGTATGCAGAGTTTTTAATCACCATGATCATGTAAGAGCTTATAGCTTAATCTTGTCATGGTCGAATAGGCTTGATATTTGGTCACATTGCAGTTCCCAAACATGAACGCTTTATGTCATTTCCTGAACCAACCTCTAATCTCCATAGACCTCTCTGTCTCTCTCTCTCTCTCTAACAAAATATGTAGGTGATGAAACGTATATATATATATATATATATACACATATATATACGAAGTGGACACAGAACTCCCCCCCCGCCCCTGGAGGTTCTGCTGATCCTCCGGGACATGCTACCGACCCACCCATTATTCCTTGGAATCCAATCCGGGACTGGTTTAGCCATGATTGCCGGCCGGTGGATCAGTGACTTGGGCCTCTTTATCCACTCCCCAGTTTTTTTCATTAGAAAACGTCAAGGGGAGGGGGACAGCAAAAAGCCCAAGCAAATGTTATGGGGTGGGGAGGGGTCAAGTCCTTTAAAATCCCATTTAGGTAGAGACAAAAAAGTTATATTGCGGGGCCCACGCTCGAAGCTGCGATCACACGGCAGCGTTTAAGGCTTGACGCTGACCATCGTCCTGTGTCCGACCCCACTCGTTAACTTTGCAGAGTTGTTTCTTTTTACCGGATGCCACGTCAGACGGTCGAGCTTGGGGAGAACACGAACAGGTCCCCCCTCCCTCCCGTGGGGTGGTCCCACTCCTCGTCAGGGCCAGGTTGGGTCAAAAGCGGTGAGTGCGCAGCAGGCGGCGGCCAGGGGGAGGGGGGGGGGGAAAGATAGAAAGAGAATGGAAGAGAAGCACGTACGGGGGAAGAGAGATATATGAGAGAGAACAGGAGAGAGAATGGAAGCACGTAGTAGAGACCAGAGAGAGCGAGATGGAGATATGGAACTTGCAAGTTGCGAAGGGGTGACTGGTTATAAGGATATGACGAGGACCGGAGGAGAACTGGAGAAGATAAGGAGGGCAGGGCGTCCAGCCAACCATAAGTCACAGAGGTGCACCTTGGGCTTCCTCCACTTTCTTCCCCGGATATGTTTGCCTGGCCCATGTTGAAAGGTCGGGTGCGTATATATAGTTACCGGCCGGTGGGGGTTAATCGATCCCCCCTCATCAGCTAGCTGTGAGTGGATGGTGGGGGAGAGGGGGGATTTAACGTAACCCTCATATTGATATGGTCTCTATCTATCCACACTCTGCACAAGAAATGGAGTTTATGATCGAGGTTATCTTCATGGTACGTAGGATCTTTAGGTATATATATATATATATATATATATATATATATATATATATATATATATATGTAAAAGTATATAGTATCCATATATACTCAAGACAAGTAGAAAACTTCAAAAAGAATGCTAACAAAGTTTATGTTTGAACTTTTGTATTGGAGAGGAACTATTAAAAAAGAAGAAGAGCAGTCGACAAATTAATGCTGAACTTTTACTAATATTAAGCTCCCACTTCTTGTGGTGGGGGTGTTGCCGGGGTTATATGTAGAGCCATAAGATATATAGGTTTACCCGACGCGCGCGTACCGTATCAGTACCGTGCCCACCAACCAGATTCGCTGATATTATGGCCTTTGTGGGGCATATGTATATACATGTATCATCCTCATTGGCATGCCATGCAGTACTGTGCATCCCCCATGGAGTAGTCACATTGATACGATAACTTTCACGTCCAACAAGGGATACTTTCTATTTGCATGAAAAGTGTGTAACCGATGCTGCATCACATCCCTGCACACAACTACACGATCCCACTGATGACGTTGAGAATAACAGCATGCTATACATGTGCCCTGTTGAAATCCCCCATTGGCCGGCCCGGCCGGGATACCAGGGTGCACTCCAGCTGACGTGAGCTGATGTACGTTGGACGTAATATTTATCGATCGTCCTCGGTGATCTTCTGCGTATATATGTTTTGTTGCTCGGATTACATTATATATATATATATATATATATGGAACACCACGCATGCATGACACTTGGGAAGAGAAAATGGAATTATATATCCATCAGAGGGATCTGCAGGTTTTACGTACGTTCTGATCATGCTTCTTTATCTGCTAGCTAAATGCAGAGCCGGAAAGATCATCCCCTCAACTGCAGGCTTTTTAGCTTGAAACAGCAGTTGTCTCCATCTTAATTAAAAGGGGAGATCGATAATTGTGGCTGCATGCGCTGAAAAATCCTCTTCTAACCCCTTGCATGTGTTGAACGAGTGGTTTTAGGTTTTAGATTACAAATCCATAATGATGCAAGTCCTTTTATATTGAACTAACGTGCCATCTAATTAACGCAAAATTTTAAGTTATGCAATAGAATGATCTATACTCTCTCTTAAAAATAATTTGTTTTGTTATCGATCGAGCACATATACGATCGATATGCTTTCTCATCTGTACATCGATTTAGACTACCATATGAATAATGGCAAACATGCTATACATGGTCCACAATCATAATCGTCTGTTTTGATACTATGTGAATTAATTAATTGACCATCTAATTAATTAACTCCAAAAAGATATAAATTAGAGCTAAGCTTTGCTTCAGTGTATATATCCATCAGAGGGATATGACAGTGTATATAACATATATGTCCCGCCATACTTGTTCCCTTCGTCGGAAAATCCACTAGAAGTTTGCATCCGTTTGGTACAGCATTTTACTACGTGTGGACATGTTTTTGGGGAGAGTTTGATCATAATTAACATGGATTCTAAGCAAATCCGGATTTGAAGACAAACATTAATGGGAATGTATTACACCATATGTTTAACTTTTCTAAAAAAATCTGTGCATTCAATAGATGTTACGCAGTACCAAATTAACACTCTTTGTAGAGAATGATGTAAGAGCAGCAAGGTGGAATGTGCGTGCATGCGTGTGTGTGTTTGTGTGTTCTTGTGTGTGTGTGGGGGGGGGGGGGTGAGAGAGAGAGAGAGAGAGAGTTCTTCTCAATGAATGAATTGTGGCTATAAAAGCACTACTGGTTCACAAACTAGTGCGACATGCATGGAGTTTTAAGTGTTGCATGTCCTACGTCTCCCAAAAACCAAACTTCTACTTCATCTCTAGTTGACAGGGCATTGCATAAAACGCTCCCAACTGTCTTGACAGACACAGAAACTCAAGTCACCCGGGTCCATGTGAATACCTACCCTAAATTATTTAGACATTTCAATGTTGCATCACGTATGCCTACTCACGAAGGTTGTCCAATGGAGCCATCCAACACAGCACATGAAACGGTAGCTCCCAAAGTAGGAACACCGGATCGAGTGGACAACATATATATAACTACGTACGTACTCTTTTTGGAGGACACAATTAGGATGGTGAAGGTCCAAATATTACACCCAATTTTGGTTGGATTATTGCTTTTTGATATAAAATATTAATATTATAATTGTTAGGTCAGTTTGGCCATGTTAAAGTTGGTCTAGCCTAAGTTCAAACTATATACATATATATATGTATATATATTGGTACCCTTTTAATGTACGTGGCCCCCTTCCTAGAGCAGAGCTCTTTTTAGGTTCACCCAGAATCGTGATGCATGGGTGAAGTTCGGATTGTGCCATTGGTGGAGACTGACAAAACTTGCTTGATCCTAATTATTAACCTGACCAATCCGACTGCATATCAAACCTAATTAAGTATCGATGTATATATCCTGGCCCTAATTTGGACAGATCAGAGTCGGAAGGAATATATTAGGATCAAAAACTACTAGTTTTACTTGGTTAAGCAGCTGGCCGGTACTTTGAGTCAATTTTATTAACCATATTCCAACCTAGCTGGTATAAAATTCGGTTCCAGATGACCATTATTCTAAACTTGGCCCCGGCCAATTGTCAAAATTTTGAAACCCAGCTAATTGTTTTAGGGGTTGAGACAGAGATCAACGGACAGGATAAATCTTTACCAGACCCAAGTTCACCCACCTGGTACTTATTTTGGCTGATATTTAATGTAATCTTGTGGCAGCTTATATATTGGCATGCCAACTGTGCCTCCACGATGCCATAACCCGGCCCCCACACACCCAATTAATTAAGCGAGTAATCATAATTAGATCTAAGGTTGCAGGCCGATTCAAATGGATGGATTGAATCGGTTTCGTATAATTGATATGGTAAGAGTACTGGGTCTGACTTGGATCGACTCAAATTGAGTCGTCCAGCGAAAATTTTGATGACTTGAGTTTGACTCAAATAGACCAATAAAATCTGTCCGAACCAACCGGCCGTGCGTGCCGCAGATTCCCCTAGATGCATGGTATGAGTATGAGTCGACTGATCGAGTACAATACCAGTCGATATCGAGTCGCAGTACCGGTGCAATACTAGCTAGTCTGCATGCCAAGGATGATTAATTATATCCCCTCCCGATCGGGGTCCCCCTGCTGACGGTGGGATCTCAATTGCTACAACCGGGTGACGACCCGTCCAAATTAAATTAAATCAGGTTCTCTAATTAAGTGGTCTGAAGACGTACGTCAGGGTGGACTCCAGCCGACGTCAGCTAATCTCCACCCCATATTTGACGTGCGTTATCACCATCATCCTCAGGCTTGCACGTATCTCCTGCACTGTCACATTTTGGAACCATGCAAACCATTCGGGAAGATATTATATATATATATATATATATATATATATATATAGAGAGAGAGAGAGAGAGAGAGAGAGAGTGGGTCGGGCCGGGCCGGGCCGGGTGCCGTTGTATATTTTTAGATGGAATATTAAATTATAAGATTTGGACGATATTCTTACGCAATATCAAGGTAATGGTCCGATCGACACACGCTATTGAAGGCAATGTCCGAGAAACATTAATTAGTTCTGAAACCCTCCGGCCCTCCAGATACCATAATATTTTTATGCGTGTGAAATGTGGACGGTCAATATGTAACGGCACTTGCCTCCTTTTCAATAGCTATGGGAGGGTACTGTGAGGACCAAACTTTATATATATCGTCGGGGACTGTGAGTAGCAAGCTAGAGAAGCGTTAATTACCAAACTTTATATATAAATATATATATATCCTCATGTCTTTATACATAGGGTGAATTAATTAATAGATGCACAGGGTACGTGCGTAGACAGGTAATATAGATTTGGGAGTGTACGTACGTGTATCAGATGTCATGAGGTCGTGCCTAACAAATTAAACAGCTGTAATTAATTAATTAGAGGAGTTCCTCGGGGAACACATTACCTCCGTCACTTTCCTCTGAAACAGGCTATCAACCTGCCCAAGGGGATGTATATATAGGCAATGGGTCTGATCGATCCAATAGGTCCGTAGGTCCGACTCGATTTTGGATCGGATCTTAAAATATTTTTCGACCTGTAGACACTTAGTCAGTCTTAAAAATATGACCTGACTAAGTCTATGGTCGGGTTGGGGCTTTGAGTTTGGTCCGCGTGCCCATCCGATTCGTTCTTTTTTTTTCTCCTTTCAAATTTTAAAAATCACTTAGTTAAAATTATATCATTTTACTTAATTAAAAATTTTAAAACTCTCTTTTCACATAAATTATATAATTAATATCAAACTTCTAATTAATTTAGTGAGATTATAAATTTTACATTATTAACTATATTATTTTTTAGTTTTATTTAAATTGTCGAGTCGAATCGGGCCTTAATCGGGTTTTACACTTTTTAATAGTGTTGGCCCAACCCGACCCGACATAGCTCGGGTCACACAAAACTTGAATTTTAATATTAATAAGTCGGGCCCGAGCGGGACCAACCTAAACCCATCCCGAGCCCGACGAGAGAGAGAGAGAGAGAGAGAGAGAGAGAGAGAGAGAGAGAGAGAGAGAGAGAGAGAGAACTGTTAGCTGGATGAATAAATAGTTTCTATTAATAGGTGATCACAACTGAATCACAAGCTAATTAATGGAACGTGGTGTTCAAGTGTTGCATGCATGCTCTATTTCTTCCGAAAGAAACCTAACTTTTAATTCCTGTCATCTTGTTGACGTATCATTGCAACAAATTCATGCTCCCCGTTGTTTAATTTACATATATATATAAAGACTGCTGTCATGCTGTTGGACATATAGATCATCGCATCAAATTCCTCCCATTCGTCTCTCTCTCTCTCTCTCTCTCTCTCTCTCTCTCTCTCTCTCTCTCTCTCTATCTATATATATATATATATATATATATATATATATATATATATATATATATATATATATATATATATATATATATATATATATGTTAGGAGGGTGAGAGACGGATCGGGAGAGGATGGTGTGTTGAGATATTCTCAATCTATGGGGTTGGACAGCTAATTAATGTTTCTTCATGCATGTGTTAATTAAGCACTACAAATGCCATTTGATGGTAAATTAATTAAGTGACAATAGGGCTTATCCTTTAATAACTAATAATTCTTTGTGCTAAGTGGCTACTTACCTATTATTAATTTGGAATCCAATTAATTATTAGGCATCAGAAAAGAAACTGAGCAGTCACTACAAATTAAAACGTCATACTAACTAGTAACTTATATATATATATATATGGATGGCTTATATATATATATATATATATATATATATATATATATATATATATATATATATATATATATATATATGTATATTGTGTGTGTAAGTGTGTTAAAGAAGGGGACTCAAAAGATCTTATATTAAAAATTATAAAGATGGATATTTATTTATAAGTAAGACTCAAACATTCTCTTCTGAAGACTCTTTTTATCATAAAAAAAGATAAAATTTTAATCGCCCTCTGACGTGACAGAGATAATATTAAAAAAGACATTTGAGATTTTATATATATATATATATATATATATATATATATATATATATATATATATATATATATATATATATGGGAGACTGTGGAACTCATGACGTGCCAAGCAGTTGACAGAGGCTAGTAAGTTGAATCGTCTTAATTAATTAGAAGCTGCTTGTTTGTGTAATATAAAAGTATTCACTCTTGTCAAGAGGCTTGTCATCTTTTTTTTCCCGGAAAAGTTAGATAGTGTCTACGCTAGGCGGGCTATTCACCTATGACAAGTCTTGTCATCTCACTTGTCTTTGCTTAAAGGTAATACACTTACAAAACATACTTCATTTGAATACTACACTTATTTGGATGTTGCATCTACGGGACTTCATTTTATACGTCCTCCTGAAGTGAAATTGCTTAAACATTTATCTTATATTTGCACTTGTATGTATATTCTTCACGTACACGGATTTGATGTCAAGAATGCTACGTAAACTTTCTTCAAAATATAATTCATAGAATATATTATTTCTTCTCCGGCCTTATTCCTCTTCTTCGTCAACTCTCCTTAAAAAAAATTAATGGTTTATTGATGAACAGTGATGTCACGAGCATACGTGACATTGAATTTGATAGGCGTACATACAAATGCAAATTTAGGATAGATTCTCATCCAATTTCGAATTTATCAGGGGTATTTATGCATAAAATATATAAAACCGTTTTCCGTCCACCAATAAAATCTTTAATTCATGTCACGACTTAATTATCTCGAATGAAGTTGTTAACAAATTAAGCAATATTATCGCATTTGGATAAAGTAATTATCTAAGATAACCACTTCTAATTAAAGAAGCTTACCCATTATGCGACACGTTTTGCCTATGCAAAGGATGTATAAACGGTCCTCTCGATAATGATGTTATGTGTTTTATTAAATGATTTAATGGCTTTTAAAAAGTAGAAGTCCATAAATGTATTAACACTTTCGGGCACTTAGGGCAACCATCCCAGCTGACGTGGCATTAGAATCTAGCCACTTGATTTTTCCAAAAGGGAAAAAGAAAGAATTGATCTGCCATTTTAAGCAAAAAAATAAGTAAACTTCGTAAACGTCTGTGCTATTTTTCCAAAAACTAGAAATATTAATTCTTTCGACAAATTTCTAACTTGTAATTGGTAAAATCACCTAGCTTTCAACAATTCTCGATTCATTTATTTAAAATCTTACTTGTGTACCGAAGAATGATGATTCTTTGTCCTCTCTCAATTCACAGCCATTTTCTTCATTTTTCTTATTTTATACTTTTCCTCAAACCTTGTTTTTCCCCCAAGTAGACATGCATCTAGTTGATGATCATCAATAGTTTAACAGGCCAAACCCCGACCCTTCAAGCCCATCTCCAAACCACTAATATATATATATATATTGCATATTTACATATGATATGCATAATTTTTCTTGATTTATAATAAATAAATGTAATTTGAAATTTTAAAATGCTTGATTAGGTAGCGAGTGTCGAAGGTCCATAATTAACGTAAAGAGTGGTACGCCAGCTCTGGTTCAGCCCAAACTCGGCCCCCCAACACTGGACCAGCACAGTTGTCAATACCAAGCCTTGCATTAGTCGGGCCATTGGTCTTCCAAATCCACTGTCACCCTGTTCCTCTTAAAATGAAAATATCGAAGAACATCTGTAGAACAATAGAGTTATTGTACGGACACACATTATGCAAATGAAATCCTCTGAGTATACATTATAAGCATGCTCTTGGTAAGTTGACTGCGAAGAGAAGATGGATATTTCTCTTATTCTTCCTCCTACCTTTTATCCCCTCTCTTGTTCAAAACTTTTCGGACACCTTTTGATTCAAATAAAACACTACATGACCATGCATGACTAGCTGACCCTCACATATACTTTCCCTCTCTACGTAAATTCAACTACCGTTCTGCACTTTAACATTTGAGGAGCACATCTTTACGTACGTATATATAAACACAAGGGAGTAATATTATATATATGATTCGTTCTTAAAATTCAACATGGGCTTTACGGTTCATGAATTTGAACTACATATCATCATGACCATGCCAGTACTGCACACATTAATTTGATCAACCACCGGACACCTCAATTAATAAAAACCACAAGCGTGCACATCCTCTTAATTAATCAGTGTTTCGATAATGTAAGCCACGAAAAACAGCTTCTGTTGTTTGGCCGCTGCATTACGTGAAGAAATGGCTAGGGTTTACGTGAAGAACTTCATAACCTAATCTCCATCGATCGGTAGCATGCACACACCAATGTGATGATCGATCCATCCCCGTATTAAAAAAACCTCGGAGATAGGAATAGCCATGAGAGGCTGCATGTGTCATCATTGAGCGTTTCTACGTACGTACGTACTGAGGCCGTTATAGTGGGGTTTTTTTGGGGGCCTTCAGAAAGCCTTGTTGTAAAATAATATTGCAAGAGTAATACTTTCTGATCAGAGCATGGGGTGCAAATTATGATTAATATCTTGCAAATTTACCCATGATTGATTCGTATATAGAATGATAGACTTTGAAGGACACAAATGTCTCCATCAAAAAAAAATTAAAGAAAAAGTGGATATATATATGGATCCCACGCACGTTTCTTTAGTGAGGATTTTCGATCTTATCCCCCACGTCTCATCATCCCATTTGAGTCCCACGTCTTTCTTCGGCTGATATATATATATATATATATATATATATATATATATATATATATATATATATATATATTCCGTACTTGGGACCTTGGGGGCATAATAATATTTAAAAGGAAAAGGGAAAATAATTAAACACGATCATGAACCACATTTTAATATATACATTACATAGTCTAGCTAGTACTGTCCCCATGCACCACGCTCACCATCTTAATTTCTCAATGGAGTGGCTTCGGAAAAAGTGAGCCAGAACAACAGAGTTTAATTTCTTGGGATATATTCAAGTATTTTAAATCAAGTCTTTTTTTTTTTTGCCCATTGGACTCCTCCTATATATAGTATAGACTAGCTATAG
Organism: Amorphophallus konjac; assembly: GCA_022559845.1. NCBI lineage: Eukaryota > Viridiplantae > Streptophyta > Magnoliopsida > Alismatales > Araceae > Amorphophallus > Amorphophallus konjac. The sequence goes on along the minus strand of CM040127.1, from coordinate 15,977,166 downwards.
AGTACTGTTCTATTTATATATACTCCCAATTTTTGTATATTGCTCTAAATACCCCCCACATCTTCAAAAGGGTGGTAGTTATAATTAATACCCTTCTAATCAAAATGCCCTCAAGTCCAACTTAATCTATCAAAACAATTCAGATACTTTTGCACATGGTTTGCCGGCCCGGTCGACCCGGCCGACCCGGTCTCGGCCTGGGTCGGGTCAGGTCGGTCCCGTCTCGGTCCGACCCGATCCGTTTCATTCTAAAACACCACTTTATATATATATATATATAATATATAATATAATATAATAAAATAAAAAACACACATTATATATAAAATATCATATAATATAATATTAAAATAATAGACCGACCCGGTGGCGACCCACGGCCCGGCCGACCCGGTCCCGGGCTGGGTCGGGTCGGGTCGTGCGAGTCGGTGCGAGACGCACCGGGTCGACAAACCATGCTTTTACATATATATATATGCCCTTGACTTCAACAAAATTTTGAAATCTTTTTGGCATATTTTGTTGAAGTTAACATCATTCCGACGGAGGGGTATGATTGCATTCTTTTTTAAGGTTTCAAAGGTATTTATGATAATATGCAAAAAGAGGGAGATATATATAAATAAAATAGTTTATAGGGGTATCTATGTAAAAGACTTTTAGTTTTGATTTATGTCCAGTACAATAGCTACGTATTTTGGGCCAACTGAAAGTATCCATCCTACTCAACTTACATCCTTAATTATTTTGTTCACAATGCTATTCAATCGTCCAACCATCTTTTTTTTCCTTGGCCAAGGTATTTATAAATTCTCTTCAATGATATTTTTAAATCTGTATTTATATATTTTTTATTTTATTGTTGCAATAATTCTGATTTTTCCAATCGACTCTTTCAACCCTGATCTCTCTCTCTCTCTCTCTCTCTCTCTCTCTCTATATATATATATATATATATATATGTATATATATGTATATATATATATATGCTTCAAATAATTAAAACCCGTAAGTTAAATTCTTTTGCCAACACAATATATAACTATGAAAACTAAATTTTAAATCTAAAACTTCACCATGAGCAAGAGACTTTTGTGACGCTAGCCGGGAAGCGTCCAACCAGCTTCTACCACGCCACGTTAATTATTCATGTCAAGCCTAACCATTCACCTCCTGGAACGGGCAGGCCTCGTCATGCACGTGGCCATTAATTTCGTCTTAACACACGCATGTGATAATCAATAGTCCATCAATATCACTGCGTCACCGGCTGCCTGCCTTATCATTATGGGATCGACGAGATATTTCTTTATTTCTTTAACCAGAAGATTAACATTATCTAATCCTCCACACATACGGTATACCAAACGGAAAGCCTTCCTCCTCAGACACGTATATATGATCTTCATCGCTATTGGAGACCACATCGATATCCTTGCCTACCAACTACGCCACGCCAAGTGGGCAACATTATCTACTTAATTTAATTTTCCCGGTTTCCTCTCAACCCATTTAAAAAAAGAAAAAAGAAAAGAAAGAGGGACGAAACAAGTGGATATATAATTAATTTGGATATGTTTCAAAATTAAGGGAATCAACGCGAAGACCTGATTTGGATTGGGATATTTTCCCACCGGAGAGAGGATTGGATTTGAATCTCTCAACAACAAAGTCGCATGCATTTTCAAAAGATGCCGTATCCCATTAGATTCTGCAGAAAGGAATTTTAAAAGATATAGAGAGAGGGGGAGGGAGAGAGAGAGAGAGAGGGAGGGAAAAATCTCCAAAATTAACTCGACCTTACTTGAAGTCTCTCCTAAATGAATTCAGGTAGAAATCCCAATCCAATCTTATTTTCAAACACAGCCTAAAATGAAAACCAGATTCTTCTTTGCTTCTCTCTAGGAAGGAAAAGGTCTCCAATCCAACCTCATTTCCAAACATGATTAAAAAAAAATCAAATTCTAACTCCACCATAAAATTATTAACACTTAATTTCTTGGGTTGAACGGCATTCTAGACTTAAACGATACATCCCGTAGATCCAAACTGATGCTCTCCGGAGACGCGAGGTAAAAATCATTGTAGTATGTAAAATCCTCCGAAGAATTTCTTTTTGGCTCGAGCACCTCCGGTTAGAATCTCTTTTAGGCCAACTTAATTTGATATCTGAACAGGATTTATGAGCATGGCGCATTTGCCGGTACATGATTCCCTTGGTAACCAAGGTTTAATGGGCTTAACCAAATTTGGTTGACTTCCCCGTAATTGGGGTTTGTAATAGATTTCACGTGAATCACTCATTCGAGTTCAACCCATATCGAAGTGAACACGGCGCATTCGACCTTGCCCCGTTCGAATATAAAAGAGGGCTTTAGAGACGTGAATAGAGACGCGCGGATGTGTAAAAAATGTATAATCCTCTATTATTTTCAAATATACATTAAAAAAGACATCTTAAAGATTACATCTTGTGCATGATTTCCTTTGATGTGGCACCAAATTGGATAAACAGCCCATCAACCATGTAGGCTAGAAAACCTGACCTACATATGTAATCTCCCATAAGATCGGGTCTTATTTCCCATATCTGTAGATAAACGCTTGTAGGTTGTAACCAACCAAAGCAAATAAAATATCAGTTGTATCTTAAAAAGAGCCATCACATAATTAATTATGGCTCATATACAAAACCCTAATCTTGGAGTTTCCCTTCCCCCCCCCCCAACCGAGAGAGAGAGAGAGAGAGAGAGCAAAACATCTATCAATTAAATCCAAACTAGTTCTCTATAGATCCATCAAAATAAAACAAAAAAAGAGGGGCAAATTACAAAAGAAAAATCTCCCATGTACACCGGAAAATCTATGTATACATAACTATAAATTACCCAAAACTGCCATTTTATTTTTTACAGAAGAAGCACATAGGGCAAGAAGAAGGTCATTTCCTAAATACTACACGGCTGCCGTCTCTGAAGAGAGCAAGCAGGACACAAGAACCTAACAATGGAGGAAGGGGAGAAAGGGGGGGAGGACAAAAGCTGATGGGCGGTGAGGCCTCGCCGGGGATGGGGGGACTGGGGATGCCCGCCGCCGTCCCAACCGGCCGGTCGCCTCACATGGCCGCCGCCTTGTTGCCGAGCGGCGAGCACGGCAGCATCCATGGCCGCGGGGAGCAGAGGATCGCGCCGCCCACCCTCGTCCCGAGCTGCACCACCAGCGCTGCCCGCGCGCCGCGCAGCCCCTCCCCGGCGTTGTCCCCGATCCGGAGGTCCTCCTCCCGTATCCTCCTCACCTGGCTGTGCACGATCGGGCCGCTCCCGCGCCTCGCCTCCTCCGCAGCCGCCTCCGCCGCCAGCCGTATCTTCTCCACGCTCCTCTCCAAGTCGTGGTGCGCGGCGGAGATCGCCGTCGCCATGGCTATCTTCTCCGGCAAAGATTTGGGGTGATGGTGGTGATGGTGGCGCCGCCGCCTCGGCCGGGATACACAGAGCGCGGTGATTGGGGGCGAGCTCGGGGGGGAGGAGGGCTTATAAGAGGAGTGGGGGTGTGGTTGCGTCTCGCCGCCGTGCACCGCGCGAAGGTCGCCTACTACGTGGCGGACTGAGAAGGGCATCGCCACGTGGACGGCCATCCGAGGCGATGGGTGCGGAACGGACTAGGTGGGTCCGGAAGCCGTTAGAGCTACATCTCCTAGATGTAAATCGGTCAGCTACGTACACGCATCTGGCAGTCCGCGTCATCAGGATCCGTCGAGCGCCACCGGTGGGATACTTACGTAGAGGTGTCTAGACTTTTGTGTTTTCTACTTCATACACCCATATGCTAAATATTGTCGTGTATATCCTTTAAGAAAGGTAAGATTTGGCTAAAACCCCGTTGACCAACCCCTCCGCGTTCACTTTCAAAAGCAGATCCACTACTGTAGTGGTTAGTTTGACTTTGAACATCCTCAACGGGTCAAGCTCGGGTCTGGGGCTCAACTCATCCATACAAGTTTGAGTGTGTCTCATTTTTTCAATAGTTAGATTGTGATCGGTCTTGATCGACCCATCCATCTCGGTCACGATCTGAGATGGGTCGTGTCAGTTCCGTCTCGTTCCGTCTCGGTCTATCTAGCTCCATGTTAAAAATAAAAAAAAGATTATATATATATATAATAGAATAAAATAGAAATAGATATTTAATAATAAAATAATAAAGCGTCCCAGTGACGACTCACGACTCGGGCGTCCCCGCCCATCACCTGGGTCAGGTCAAGTCGTGCGGGTCGAGGCGGATCGCGCTGGGAGGGCAAACCTTGATGTGACTCGATCAGGTCCAATATGATAAATTAAACAAGTAATAATACATAGTTGTTATTTCACTATATTAATTAGACTTTTAAAAGTTAATTTATTTGTAAAAAGAGTTTTTTATTTCTTAATTAAATAACATAAGATATTTTTAATTTTTTAATTAAATAAAAGAAAAAAGAATGAGTTGGGCTGGGCTGGCTCCCCGGTCCAACTGAAAGTTCGGGCATGACTCATGAATTTAATCGAGTTAAACTTTTAGACCCGACTAAGATTCCACGAGCCGAAAGCGGCCCAATGACCTGTCACGAAATTGGGCCAGGCTATCAGACATGTTGGGTCTGCCCGACTCATTGACAGTCCTACTCAGTTGATTATCATGTTATCTCACCTAAAATTAAAATTATATAAAATATATTAATTTTAAAATATAAAGATAAAACTGTAAAAAAACGTGAAGTGATATCATACGCAAAGAAGTAATACTTTCTTACATGATTTGCTGACTCGGACTAACGCGAGTTGACTCGGGTGTGTCATACTGTATCTAGAAAAATTTGAGAGTCGATGATACACGTCGAGTCGGGCCAAGTCAGTTGCGACTCGGGTGTACTATTCGAGATCAGGAAAGATCCGATCTAATACGGATCTTCGAGTCGACCAATCTTCGTTTCTAAGAGAAAAAATGACATTTAATAAAAAATAGTGAGATGATATAATAAAAAAATAGTGACCATCATCCCGTACTTTATTAGTGGACTTATTTTTTACCTCCTTTTTATAATTGCTCTTCCCACATCGATACTGCTAATACTTTTATATGGTAAGGTGTTAAAACAATTTAAAAATTAATATTTTAATATATGAAAGTATTAATGTATTGATATATTAATATTAATATTAATATTAATATTCATTTTTTTCTTACAATAAACTGGTTTCAACTATTTATAATGCAGTCTAACAAACTTTCATTAACCTTTCCACATAATTGAAATGACGTGTACACTTCTAAAAGATTTCATATTTTTTCAGACCTCTAAGGCCCCATATTTTTTATGATAATAGAATACATGGAGTACAGGAGAGAAAATGTTTTTTATGATAAGATTTCATGTTTTTTCAGACCTCTAAGGCCATACACGTTAGTATCTTTTTTTAAATTTTTTTTCAAAATTAATTCCCAAAAGTTGGAGACAACGTGTGGCATTGTGTAAGATAACAACGACGGTATTCAGTTTCATACCGAGACTAATACGCCACCACGTGTTAATTAAGACGGATTAGAGGATGGGTCCCACATTAACACCTGGCACATGAAACACAAGGGCGAAATGATCCACGTGTATCATTCCATAACAAACGGGTGCCGTCGTCGCCTTCACCGAGTGGGAACTAAAGTTGGTCCTAGTACCGATATTTTGACGGTATATATTATAGCACGCTTCATACCATATCATATCGACATACGTCGTGAGCGAAGAGTTATTTAATAAATATATATTATTAAAAAATATAATAATTATTATTTATAATTTGATAAGTAATGAGTGTGTTAATTATGTGTGAGATAAATAGTTCGAAGTTCACAATTATCGAGAGTTTTTTAACTTACTTTTTTAAAAAATAAAAAATAATAATAATATGATGTGGCTAACACGTTTTGAATTCGGCTCTCAACGTTTCAAAAGAACATTCCAAATAAAATTATTTATGAAGAAATATTTAATATATAATAATATACATAATATTTAAAGAAGATAAATAACGTACCAACTACGTACCACGGATTAATCAAATCAATCTTTGATTGGTTTGATCGGGTACAAATAATTAATTCTGTATCGGATCGATTTGTAAAATTTTGATGAAAACTCTCATCCTAAATTCCTAATCTGATTTTTTGACACCCATATAATAATTGCATTTAAGTATTAACCTGTCTAATTTCAACATTTATAACTCTTTTATAGCATCAAGTTACTCGTTCGACACCCAAACATTTAAAAAAGTTTTTTTAAAAAAACTCCAAAAAGGGATTTTATTAGATACAATTGCAATCGTGATGTGTTATGGCTTAGGATTAAACGTGGAGGTTAGGAAGGCTTAATTAATTGATATTAAAAGATATATATCTTTTTTTCTATTGAGAATCAATGGAAATGGCTCTCTTTCTGCATGGCGAATTCGACTAGGAAGTTTGAGTATAAATTATCCGAAGATTTTGGAGTCGCTACTTTGCTTTCCTTTTCTTCCCAATCGTCCTGAGTTCGTCCTTTCAGACCACCCAGGCATTCCACTGCGGGGCATCGGCCCTGTGAAAAACACGAACACATGAATTCTCACATATTCAAAGAATGGACCCCTCTCTCTTCATAATATATCCTTAAACATACCTTAAACATAGACAGCACTGTGTTCCATTAGAGCACAGGCAGTTAACTCACTCTCTCTCTCTCTCTCTCTCTCTCTCACACACACAAAGACTGTTACGTCTCCAAGACGACTCAAGTGAGCGACTCAACTTCAGTCGGGCCAAATCGTACAATACCAGGTCAAGTGTCGGTCGATCCGACCCACCCAGTCGGCAAAATCTTAGACCAAATCCACACCCAAACAAAACGTCTCAAATGTTCTGATCCACCATCCACCGGGTTAAAACAACAAACATTCAAGGGAGACCACCTATCTGTCTCGTCCAATTCCACTGGTATCGTTCAAACCCCGTAATCACATGATAAGGATAACGAGAACTGCTTGCCAGGAGATAACTTAGTTGGATGGTCCACTGTTTAAAATCCTGCAAAGACAGCAATTAGAGCAACCCCACGGACGTGCAACAAAATTCAGGTTTCTAGGATAGTAAACAACGAAGTCCCCTTGAAGATCCACTTTGAGGGCAGGAGAGGAAAAAAAATGAATGTCTCAAGAAGGAAAGCTCAAAGACTAGAAACAAAATTACGGGAAAATTAAAAAAAAAAGTAAGAGTAGTAATAGTAGAGGCATTTTCGACTATAATATCTAACGATGATGTTCACTCCTCATCCTCCTCGTCATCGTCGCCTCCAGCCGCCTTCTTGGCGGCAGCTTTCGCGTTCTTCCGCTTCACCCTGCCAGGGCGACCACCACCAAGTGGACTGGTAAGAGAGAAGTCTATGTGCTTCTGGGAATCTACTCTCACCATGAAGGATGGAATGTTCACCACCTGCCTCCCTACCCTGCATTGAGTTCCAAGAAAGTAAACATCACACTCTGGCCTGGTCAAGCAGCGTTCAGAAGCACTAGCCCAAAAGGTTTGTTTACCAACAACAAATTTGTTGACACAAGATACACATACGCGTGTCTCCAGTTCAAAGAACATTCAAGGTCTCTCCGTTGATAGAAACAGTGATAGAACATAAAAGAACATTGGAAACATCCAGTTCCAGTTAAAGGTAGAAATGGCACACATAGTAACCTACTGCAAAGAGGTTTTTAGTAAATTAAAAGATAAAAGCAACCCAAGAAGTCACAGTTTAGAAAACAAAACATACATCGAGAGTGACGTCCAAATCTTTCCAACGAAATAAAGGGGATTCTTATCCAAATTGAATATAAATTGCAAATGTCCATCAGTTAATTCATGATTTAACCTTTTTTAAGTAATTAATGATTTAAGCTTATTCTAAGTCACCTAAATCATGTCGAGCCTTCGATGAATATATGGTAGGGCTTGAATTTCCCAGATAACATAAATGAGTAAATATGCAGATGGGTTTTTATCATTGATTCTTTGATCCAACACATGAAAATAAAAGAAGGTATCACGCCTGCCAAACAAATTGGAGCTGATGTCCAAACACGACCGAAGAACCTTAGAGGATCAAAATTTTTTTGTTTAAATTACTCTTTCAAAATTATCAAACTTGGTGAACCTTTAGACAACCTCAAAGGCTCACAGCAAGGGTCCTCATTCCTAGAAGAGCCTCATTCCTAGAGGAGTATCCATATCAATCCCTTCCCTTTGCATTGTAGTTAAGAATTAGATGACCTCCGTGATCATTCATTTTAGTTCACATATTCCAGAAGGTTGAAGGATCAATATACTGGATCCCATGCTGAAGATATTCTCATAGTTAGAAATTTGAAATAGAAATTGCTAATCTTCTCATAGGTATCTCCTAAATTTTCTTAACAAATAATCTAAGCTATTTAGACAAACTAACAAAAAGGCCTATTTGCGTGCACCCACTAAAGAATCTGGTATGCATGGAAAAACAAAAGAAACATTAATATTTGATAACAACAAGCAACCCTCTATGATCATCGTATGTGCTACCACCAGCTGAGCATCAGTAAAATTTGTAGCTCATTAGATGCCATATACGGAGGATTTTTCACAGAAAGTAATTTCCATGAGGTTTTCTACATATACCAAAATATCAGGGCATTTTTACATAGATAATGTCTTAAGGAGCTTTATGCAAAACCAAAAAGAAAAATAGATAGATTAAGTTAAAGTAACTGGGATGTCATTGGGCCGGGATTGCCCAAAGGGTGATCGGGTTCGGCCCATGTTACAAAACCTGAACCTCAAAAGAAAACCCAGAACGAGAAGTTGGCCCTTGCCCTGCCAGGGACTTACATTGGCAGAGCCCAGGCTTTGCAAGGGTCCAGCTGTCTGCCTGAATATAAATGAAACCATGGAATGAGAAGCCCCAAGTCTCTAATCTGCCCAAATTACAGCCTCTCCTCTCCTGAGCTCAGCTCCTCACAAATCACGATAACACAGCTGCTGCCCCTTCCCCTGGATTGTAAACACCCTCCCCCCTTCTTTTACAATAGCACAGCTGCTGCCCCTTGCCCTGGATTGTAAACACCCTCGGCCCTTTTTTTACACAATCCATTCATTCCAACAACAAGACGGTGGTTTTTTAGATCAAGAAAAGATGCACGCATCTATGTTATCAAAAGCGCGCCTAGGCGGTTTTTGAGGCGAGGCGGCCCCAAACCGCCTCATTTTCGCCTCAAACGCCTCACCCCCAGGAGGGTTGGTCCCAAGAGATCTTGATTGACTTACCCTATGTATTTTCGCCTCAAATCTTACTTGTTAATTTTATTGAAAATCTTGATTGTATGTATTTTTTATAATGTTTAGACAAAATATTTATGTTTTTTGAATTGTATATATATCTCTATGTTATCAAAAGTGCGCCTAGACGCTCGCCTAGGTGGTTTTTGAGGCGAGGCGGCCCCAAACCACCTTGCTTTCACCTCAAACACCTCACTCCCAGGAGGGCTGGTCCCAGAGATCTTGATTGACTTATCTTTTTTTGCCTCAAATCTTGATTGTAATGTATGTATTTTCGCCTCAAATCTTGATTGCATGTATGTATTTTCGCCTCAAATCTTGACTGTTGTTAATTTTATTGAAAATCTTGATTGAATGCATGTATTTTTTGTAATATTTAGACAAATAATTATATTTTTTAATTATATATATATATATATGTTTTAATAAAATGTCTCAAACACCTAGGCCATCGCCTTGGGTTTGAGACATGAGGCGACCCCTTGGTCGCCTCGGTCGCCTCACGGCTCTGATTACATAAATATATTTTTGAATAAAATGCATCAAACACCTAGACAATGGCCTAGGCGTTTGAGACATGAGGTGACCCCTTGGTCGCCTCATGCCTCTGACTGCATATGTACACATTGCATGGTACTGAATCAGCATGCTAAAATTAAGTTGGTGAGGAAAGACGAGAGTGACAAATGGAGGAAAAGACACCAGATGCTTGTACGTTAACCTCCAAGAAAATTCCCCACGGAGAGCTTCCCAATAACACAACACACTTGGAAGTCCTCTAGACCAAAATTGATTTTGCATCAATGACCATGGATTGTACAATTAGTTTTGGCTATCAGATAGGTTAAGTCAAATCCCAATTCAAATTTGCTCGATGGGCCACATCAGCCCCATCGAGGATAATATCTACTCTCTAAACAAATCAAGAAAACGACTTGTTCAGATCATTATGGGTGCATCTAAAAATTTCTAATATACCACACAATGAAAGTATATATTTTTTTTGAAAGTGAAAGTATAGATATTTGACAAATCAGGTGTTTATGCAATTTTGGCAGATGTTTTATGCCAAATCAGTCCAATATTCTTTTAACTGATTAAGGGCATCCGAATCCAGATCGGTGGGAGCCAACTCTGGTACGTTGATCCAAATTAATCAGTAAATTTCCATGAACATCACCACCATGGCCCCATAATATGGGAAAAATTGATAAATTTTTTTATATTCAACATGTGATATACACACCAAGTCCATAAGAAAAACAGCAGAAATTGTCCCATGCGAAAGAAAGAAGGTTAAAAGGAAAGAAAAGGAAGTTATTAATTGACCATGCAAAAGAAAGCAAATGGAATTAACCAAAGGCAAAAGACAATGCAATATATACTAAGTAGCGATTAACCAAGCCCCATGAGTGAAGTATGGATTTTGGTGGACGTAGATTCACGTATTCACATACATGAATAGCCTACGAAGGTAAATGGCATCAAAAACAAGCAGCGGACTCAACCTGATATGACGCTGCCTGATGAGGACACGAGCATGGTGGATTGACTTGGCCATTCCAGCCTTGAACACAAGTGTCTGGAGCCGGCGCTCAAGAAAGTTTTCCGGAGTCAGGGACAGGACGTAATCGAGCTTGTTTTGGCTCTCGTCCAAGAGCCCATACCTGTTCATCCTGCGCAAGAGAGCCTCACCCTCGAAGATCCGCTTTTCATCCTTCTCATCAAGCTTGAGGAGCTCCTTGGCAGCATTACGAATGCGGCTAAGTGTATACTGCACTCTCCAAAGCTCCCTCTTGGCCCGCAGCCCATACTCCCCAACAAGCTTCAGCTCTTGATCCAGACGCTCCTTCTCGTAAGGGCGACGTGGTTTCTTGAAAGTCTTCCCATCTGGTGAGGAAAACAAGAAACGATGTCGACATTGAATTGAACACGGAATCGTAGACGAATACGGTCCCTTCAACGCGCAAAATGCCTAGACAACCACATTCATATGGGATCCTGCCTAGCTCCCTGGCATATACGTCCAAGATCACATCCAGACTATAGCAGCATCCACAACCACAAAACACAAGAATGTCGAGTCATCCAAAACAATAGATCCATGCGCAACGAGAGATCCTGCTTAACGCGGATGCATGCCACAGTACAAAAACATAAAAATTTATAGAAAAAACGAAATTTATCTGCTCCATGTGATTTACTCCATGAGATCGAAGAAACTAACACCCCGGAAGCGCAGAGAGAGAGAGAGAGAGAGATTACAGTTGCGGTAGAACGAGACGTGCACCATGACTGGAGGCTCCCGCTACCCAGCTGCTGCTTCCTCCTGCGAGTGCCGATGGCGATGGCTCCGCTGTGGCAGCTGATGAGCGGAGGAGAAGAAGAAGACGAAACGGCGGACCTAAAACCCTATTCGTTACACGTAGCCGCCGGGCGGGGTAAACCGTGCCCGCATCTTGGCCGTCCATTTCCATCATGAAGTCTCTGGGTCTTAAATCCGTTGTGGGCCAGGCCCATCTACGGGAACTGCCGGACTTTGTTAGCTCGAGATCAACCCTCTCTCATTTTGAATTTGATCTTAGTAATATATGTTTTATTTACTTGTTGTACCGTATGCTACACCTATACTGTGATGCAACCAATTGCTTTATTTTTTTAAGAAAGTGACATCGATTCCAATCTATATGATCGGATGGCCAAAAAAAATTAAAGATTGGACCCCCTAACTGGGCCGACGATGAACAGCCCATTATTTGGGGCAAACAACAGTGTCAGAGTCTTTTTTGATTTTTTTTAAACTACCCGATCATCATCGATCAGATGGTTGAAACATGTAGGTCATATTGAGACTGACCTGAAAAAAAAACATATCGTAATTCTATTAGTTCTGTTTCTACTCCTGAAATCTCGTTTTGCATGGATTTCTTTTACACCATTTCTTTTACACGAACTTTATATCCATGTGCTGCTAGGCATCGCTGCTGACCTGCTGGCATCAGCTAGGAGTTTCAGACCCATAAAAAGGGAGCCATGCCTTGCCCATCAACTAATGTCAACTGGGTTTTGGAATAACAGGATAGAAGGTTGGTGTCATAACGAAAATTTTGCCCAACCACTTGGGAGACAGCCGATCCCAGATTAACGAGATGTCAAACACAGAGTCGGAAGATGCATAAACAATTCGTTGCAGTTCCTGCCATTCCCTTCATGTTGTTGCAAGTCTCACACTGTGGTCTTCTACCATGTCGACATGACTCTTCCATAAGGAGAGTCAAACAAGTCAAGGCTGCTAAATCAAAAACCCAAAAAAAGAGTTCACGGTCGAACACACAGGTGAAGATGCACTTCCAAGCCGGTTGTATCTTCTGTAAATTTCTCTGTGTTGTTCTAAGCTTCACAGTAATTATGGTCTCCTACGGTCCTACCATGTATACAAGGCAAAGCTAGCTTCCCTTATATACAGGTGCGAAGATGTTTTATTCACTAGCACTTCAGCATTTTTTTTCCTTTTAGAGGAGAAGATAGCTACATGCAAAAGCATAGGGCAATTTTGATGGAACAGATACACATGCATGTAACAGGAGGCTTAACTTTCTTACAGTTCTGTTACAAACCCTGTAATCTCCTTGCTGAGACCATGCAACTCCAGACCATGGTGAAAGGTCACCATGGCAACACATCCAACATCTTGCTTACATGTTCCCAAGCATGGATGAGGCCAGTTCTCATTAAGAGGGTCCTATAAGCATTTTCACTGTAGGCATTTAACAAGTGAGAATCTTGCGGATCTTGCTGTGATGCAGTCAACCTTGAATAATAGGAACCGTTCGGCAACCTACCTGAAACGACCTTCAAAGTTAGAATGGAATGTCTTTCATCTTTGGAGTACATAAGGTAAAAATGAAGAACAAGCATGTATCACAATTGAACCTGGAAAGGTAAATGAAAAGAAAGGTCATGTAGATGAGACACATGGATTCCAATAAACAAGGGAAAATTGTACATGATAAATTGAAAGAATACACACAAGACAGGCCCCGGAGAATAATCTACAGTACTTGTCCAGGTATGAATCTTGGGAGATGACAGCTTATCAATCTGACCTTTATAGTAATTGTCAAAGTGTGCCCACCATCTGGTAATCTAACAACCATTTGCTGCGAAACTTTGCTGCCTTCTAGCAGCCTTCTAGGATTGGATGGTCTAGATTAGCTTATCCGTCTAAGCCTTTATGCCAATAGCCTGAAGGCTTGATGCTGTGCATCACCTCTAACCAGCGATTGAAATGGTTCTTTTGCCAGTGCTGAAAATATTGATGCAGCCCGGTCTCACCCAAATGGAGGGAGTATGATCATTTTAGAAATGGTGACTCTTACCATTTTGTGCATCAGAGCATTTATGTATACTCCTAATATTTCTAACCACCCATCTCTATCAAGCTGCATCCTACTTCCTTCTTCATCACAACCTGCAGGGTTGTAGCGATGGGAGTATCCACCCACTTCCCTGCAATGGCATAAGTGTTTGATAGAAGGATTAAGTCCGTTGGATGCTGGTTCCCGAGTGCCATGAGGGACTGCTGAGCTACTTCCCCAATCTCAATATTTCCATGGACACGGCATGCTGAAAGCAATGCTCGCCATGCTGTGGCATCTGTCTGGGTGGGAAGGCCCTTTATCAGTTCACAAGCTTCTTCCAGCAGTCCTGCCCTGCCCAACAGATCAATCACACACCCGTAGTGTTCGATCTTGGGCAGCAAGCCATATCCTTTCACCATTTTTTCAAGGCATTGCTTCCCTGAAGCCACTAATCCTGCATGGCTGCAAGCATTTAAAACAGCTAGGAATGTGACTTCATTCGGGACCACACCTTTCTTCTCCATCTCATGGAATAGCTCAAGTGCAGCTTTTGCATTCCCGTTGATCCCAAATCCTATAATCATGGCGGTCCATGACTTGACATCTCTTTCCGGCATCTTGTCAAAAATCTGGGCAGCCATGTCTATGTACCCACACTTTGAGTACATATCTATCATAGCAGTGCCGAGGATGGCATCCAAATCCAAGCCTTCCTCTTCAATGTACCTGTGGATCTGCTGGCCTACAAGAAAAGCCCCCGACGATGCACACACTGAGAGTAATCCAGCCAATGTAGCGGCATTAGCCTTCGCTCCTTCATCCCTCATTTGTTGCAACAAAGCGAGGGATTCCTCTACCAGGCCATATTTGGCGTACCCATCTATCATGCAGTTCCACGTAACAACATCCCTCAAAGGCATCTCCTCAAAGATGTGCCTTGCCGAACACATGAAGTGTTGCTTTGAATACATTGATATGGTCGAAGTTGCAACGTTCAAATCCAAGCAAAACCCAGTCTTGATGCAGTAACCATGAAGTGATTCACCAGCAGAACTACCGGCCAAGTCACAGGATGCCGACATCGCATGAACGACCACAGCAGGCGTCGTCTCAAAACCCCCTCTTTGGCTCTCTGCGAACAACTCTACTACCTTTGCATGTCGTGAATCCTGGAGATACCCTCCCATCAAGGCACTGAAGCTGACCACATCCCTTGTCCTGCGCATTTCATCGAACAGTTGTTCCGCCTGTTCGATAACTCCGCATGAGCAGTAGAACGAAATGAGGGTGTTCCTCAGGTTAAGAACCATCTCGAACCCGGATCTCATCACACACCCATGAATCACCCTGCCGGGCTGCAGGGCCCTGGCGCGGGCGCAGCCCTTCAGGGCGGCCATGAAGGAGAACCGGTCCGGCCGCAGCCCGCCGGCCCGGATAGAGTTGAAGAGGGAGACGACCTCCCCCGCAGCCGGGTTCGAGCTGATGGAGTGGGCACGGAGCATTGTGTTGAAGTTGAAGAGGTTCGGGGTGGGGATGCCAGAGAAGATGGCGCGGGCATAGGGAAGGTGGAGCGTGGCGGCGGCGGCCAGGAGCTTGCTGACAGGGAAAGGGGCGAGGGCCAGGCCGGACGTGAGGATGAGGGCGTGGAGCTGGCGGAGGTGGAGAAGCCGGGTGCAGGTCGCCAGCAGCGGGAGGAGGGAGGGGAGGGGTCCCCCCCGCCGCGCCCTGGAGGTGGTGTCCCCCGTTGATGTGTTGTGTTCTGCTCATCAAACTCTCTCTCTCTCTCTCTCTCTCTCACACACACACACACACACACATCCAACTCTGTTTCTGCGTGGTTGGTGCTTGGTAATTAAAATATGTAATTCACTTCCGTTTTGTAGAGCTCATGCAAAATTATAGTCATCGTTGAGCGTAGTGTGCTTTCGAACCAATCGAATATCTTGCTAATCGAGATGGACGTCGTCGTGGATGTCAATGGATCGAGTTTGACTCGGGTAGATCAATATCATATTCTATTCGTAAAAATTTTACTAATATCATATCTGGATAGTATCCTATTATTTTCGTGGATATAGATACGGGTATATCCGTCACGGGTATGGATATATCCGCAGATATCCGTATATATATATAAAGCATGAGTCCACGTTCACATCCAAAGAAATGTGAGATTTATGAGAATTAGAAAAAAAGAAATTCGGTCGATTCTTTCCTTTCTAAAGTAATTTTTATGTTTTATAAAAACGTCCTTATAATTTTAACAAGAAGTCTAAACTCACGAATTCAACAAGACGAACAACGGATTGGGTTCATGTCAAAATCATAAGCCTAACATGCACAATAAATTATTAAGAGCGAGTTCGGATCGGGTACAGGTTTAGGTGCACTAAATCTATATCCTATCCGAATATAAAACGGATATTTTAAACGTATCCGAACCCGAATCTATATCCGTTTATTCAGATATTACTCGACCCATCACAGATCGAGTAATGCGGATAATCAAATTTGTAAATATTTTTGACATCTCTAGACATCATCTAATTAATTTTATCATCTCAGATATTAAATCTTTTAAATAATTTTAGGCACGTAGGGTCGATTTGAGAAGCGGTTAAGATAGCGGAGCGGATGAGATCTCCCCTCGCACAGGTTAACAAAGTCCCCCCGTAAAATTTATGCCGAGTTAACAATGTGTAATGTTTTTTCTCACCTAGAATTAAAGAGACAGTTGACTGAGATAATCGTTACACCTGTAATTTGCAAATCTATACACATTACATCATTGAGAATGGTTGTCCCCAATGCGCGACGACATAAATCACTCGGGAACTCGCGAGCATGACTGAGCAGAGATACTCGACATGCATCAGGTTGGGGTTGACGTTTACCGTAGACTGTAACACGATCCACTACGCGCAACACCAGGCATAACACCAACGCAAAGCCCATAAAATGAGCACAGACAAAGAGAGCATACACTACAAGCGTCCCCCCTTGCAACATGGTATTACGTCCAAAAACACATTACGAAACCCCATCAACATTTTATTATGCATCAGCTCGGTCCCATTGAGGGGAGGACACACAGCCGGCCACGGCCGGTGGCAGCCGCAAGTTGCAGCAGCCACTGCCGTAGCTGGAACTTCACACACCCCTCCCCCCTCTCTCTCAATCCTTACAAATGGCCGCCAATCCCTTTGGGGAGCGTGGAAAGCAAAAAGTGGACACAGAAACTCGTGCATTCACAAGACTCGGGCGCGTGGCAGCAGCTACTGCCATCCGTGTAGTTTCTTCATTCTTTAGCGGAGCCTTCTCTGTGGCTGGCGGGGGTGCTGTCGCCAGTATTGTTGCTACCGCTGCTGACACTATGATGGCAATCTTGGGTGGCGGTTCTGTGCTGCTGGGAAAGGATCTGCAGTGGCCAGGAGTCTGATGGAGTCGGATATCTGGCATGGGGTCTGCTTACACTCAAAGGAGGATTGGGCGGGGCCGCCAGGGTCAATGTGGTACTGGTATCCTGGGGGTAGGTGGGTAGTTCTTGGTTGAGAGGAGGAATGACATAAACGGGCCCGACCACAGGTGGTGGCTGCTGCATTGGCAAGGCTGCTGTGGAGGGTTGCGGCACAGAAGGAGCCGCAGTCTCCATGCCATTCCTCCATGAGGGGTTAGACTGCACCTTGTCACGCAGCTCATTCTGCAGCTTTTGGATCTCGGCTTGAAGAGCGAGGTTCTCATCCCTCAGCTCGTTCTTCTCCACGGTCACCTGTGTTTGCCAGCAGATCAACAGATGAATAAATATTTGACCACACGTACAAGCATGAGAGAGTTTGGGATGAAATATGCCGTCTCAAGGTCATAACTGATAAAATATTTATAATAATTAAGTGAACCAGATGACGGTCTGGACCATTTAATATAACACATTCTGCAACAGACATTTGACAACAAAAACCAGGGTGTGGGCAAAAGAAGAAATTCTCGGATTGATACCAGAAGCCGCTAATACCGCCACCTTCGGGTATCTGATGATAATAAATCAAAGGATCAAGAAAGAGTTTAAACATGTTCACTCTGATAATCCCATTGAACCAACGACTTGATATGTCCACATTTCATATTGATATTTATATTTGGCTTACTATATATGTTCTATCTTTAAACCTTAGAGTATGTACTCTAGCTTTAATCAATACGTTATTCAAACTATACAGAGAAGCAAAAACACATTAGCAAAAGAATATAGAATGAGTTTGAACAACTTACATATCGAGATTCTGTTACCAAAGCAGCATTCTCCTTTCTGAGAGATTCAACTTGCGCAAGCATATCACGGAGTAATCTAGCTGTGTCACTCAATATAGAGGCCTTACCATTATTTTGCCGGGCTGGTTCTGTCAAAAAGTACAATGGGACTGTTAAAAAGTTAAATATCAGGAGGAATTCTACTATGAAAGGAAATGAATGGAAGCCAATGATGCTTCTGAGTTTCCGGAGAATCAAAGGAGGAAATATTCTATGACAAAAAAGGAAATACTCACTACCATTTTGAAACCTATTGTACAATACTAAAATCTCCTATGAAGCTTGGATAAACTCTATAGAATTACGGTCCCGCAGCAGTAGTTGATTTCATTAAAAAAAGGTAGCAGGCAGCAGCTGAACGATTAATACATACTATTGACTAGGTTTTCATAATAAACTTTGAAACCTGGACTTTTGCATAAATAAAAAGTGGAAGCATTAAGCATGGAACACCCCGCCCATTATCATTTTACTGAGGATATTACCAACCTCGGTAAAAGGACAAATATTTATCAATCGTTAAGTTACGGTGTTAAATGACTTTATTTCGTTGAAATATTTGCTCATCGTAGACCTCTTTACCAAACACAAAAATAAAATATTTGTCATTTAAGTAAATGTGGTATTGGTGATTTCATCTCAATTGCTCTAATAGCTCAAGCTGAAATAATCTAAAGTTACCTAAAGCATATCCCAATTCTTGAAAGAGCTCATTCAGATGTTCACGTTTCAGCTTTTCCCTCTCAGCTTTATGAATTTTCTTTGGAACTTTACCCTGGATCCTTTTGCTGGGGGAAGACCTGCATCATGAATATTTTTCAGTTATTGAAGCAAAATAGACAAGAAAATTTCTGCAAGGATCACCCTTGTCCGCCGTATCCCTCATCTCCAGAACAGGTAGTTTTTAAGAAAGGATGATCCAAGAAATAGTGGGAAATGCGAAGCAATTCTATATAAAGCAATGACACTAAACTTGTTTTAAAATATGACTCTCTTTATTTAAATAATCATGCCAAAAAATTCTTATCAACAAAAGGCGAATGAGTGCTACTTTCGCAACAAAGGAGGGCAAACAGTTGTGCTTAATGACACTGCTAGATTCTCCAGCAGTTTCTAGAGCCTTTAAGGTGATAATGTTTATATGATTATTCTGTGGCATGTGAATGTTGGGATATCACCATTTTTATCACCATAAAAAGTCTTATGTCTCAATCTGGAATTGTTTAGGACTTGGGAACAACATTTTTGACTCATCTACCAGACTAATTCTAACCTTCCCCTCTTTGTGCTGAAGCAACACAAATTTTAGTGGTGGGTATAAGGCTGCCTCTTTTTGATGCCAAAAAACTATTGTATGCTGGTAGGCCAATTAATAGATTCCTTGCAAAATAAAGATTACGGAAAAAATGTGGAATTGAGAAAGCATGAACAAAGTAAGAAGGATGAGAAAGGAGGGAAAGACTGTTGATACATTTTCAAAAAACTAGACATGCAAGCATTTAGATGCACATACAGAGTCTTCATGTCAATACGGAGTCTTCGTATCAGCAACTCTAATTTTAACCCTCTAGTTAATCTTACAGTCTCTTTTTTCTTTAACCGCTGCCAACACATATCTGCATCTAAGATGCTTGAACCATCTCTATTATTATCCCTTCTTTTAGCTTCGTTTGGTGCCCAACTCAATCTTCTAATGTCTTCATTTTCAATCCCGATTCCTGAAGTCTAGAAACCAGTTTTCAGTGGCAAGTGACCTCTATTACTTGCAGCTTGTTCAACTATCCTTAACACTTGGTGGCTGGTGATATACAATTCAGTCAAAACTTATGGTCTTCTTATATTAAACCCAAGAATGCTTGACTAATTAGAAAACACACCATGATCCATTTCCCAATTTGTATAGCCTGATTTTATTGTAAATCTTAGCATGAGTTTCCCCATATTCTGATACCATACGACCAAGGTACATAGAGAATCGTGGATAGAGTATATCCATCATTGGTTGTTCTGTCATATATACACCGTCTCTGAAGTTAGACCTCCTGCATTTCATTCTTGTTCTACTGATCCTTGAACCCTCCCACGATGTCTTTACAAACATCCAATTTCCGAGTGTTCAATTCCACCAAAAAATACCATATCATTAGTGGAAACAGTTCTGTGGTACTTCTTGATATGACACATCATAATGTGCACCACTAAGAAAAATACAAGGACTCAACAAAAATCCTAAGTGTTGCAAAGTTGCCACAAGTGTCTTATCTCCCCACAATCTATCTACATTGTTGTCCCATATCTTCAGGATGTTTCAGCCAATTTGCTATATAGCCCTTTAGTTCCCAACAAATGACTTCCATCTGTCATAGGCCTCCTCAAAGTACACTCACATGTTACATACAACCTTTTTCTCCTACCAAAAACACTCTTCTCATTGTCATAGAAAGTGTACATTTCTCTTCATGATTAACTAGGGATGCACTGTGAAACACATTTCCTCCTCACTTCAATTTCTTCTTCCCCAAAAATTTCCTGATATTCTTCAAAGGACGTTGCTATTACACTTGAAGGAACTTCCTTTCTCGGTCAAGAGGTGTAGTGAAAATAAATCCTCATCATGGCCTATTTAGTGCCACTTCGAAAGATACTGAATATTGGGGAAAGGTTTGTATTATATGCATCTAAGGCACCCTTACTTTTCTTGTAAGGACAGCAGTAATGTGTCCTGTTAATAGAGGAAAACCTTTGATTATTTGCCAATGACAATAGTATTTACCACCTAGCCCTAGGAGCTTAAATTAATCATCCTGAGCTTAAATTTGTTCCACTAATTAAGTAAGAACATACTTGATATTTAAACAACACAAACAAATCATGCTGTAAACTCAGCGCAAAGTATATCATGCATTTGCATGGTTAAGAGAAGTTCATGACTAATCTTTCATAATATGTGAAGACTTGGTTATGATTATGCCAGGATACCTCTGGCTAGGGTACCTTCACTTGGAATAGGGAAGGGGACATCTTGTTGGTGGTTCAGGAGTCCACAAGGCCTATTGTCTCTATCAGAGCCAAGACAAAACTGAAGGAGGTCAAGAGGCTTTAGTTGGCAAAGGCTCAGCTGTAATTAAAAGTTGTGTGTACTTGACAGGTAGAACCCAGAGGAGGATTCAGTTGGCTTTTGAATCTAATGGGGCTGGACTAGGGCCACGGTGAAGCATCCATCAAGTGCTGCTGAAAAGGCTCTTATGTCCAAGTTCAATAACCAGGGTCACAAATGTACCCTTTAGCCTAAAGTTTACAAGTTATCGGTTTTGTTTTTTCAGACCTTAGAATTACATTGATCTCAATCAAGCCCTCCAATCCCATAGCCTATACAACTTTGATTCGGCCATTGGGTCCTTGAGTCCTTAGGGGAAAGAAAGAAGGATGTCAGTTGACCTCTTGGGGTTTAATTCATAGGGGCTTGATTGAAGCCCCCTTTTCTTTTTTTTTTCCGCCATTTTTTCCCAGAAAATAAGTGTTGAACTTATCACCAGTCTTGTTAAATAATAAGTACAGGTTATACATCTGATAAGAGAAGAAGTGAGGTCCCTCACAGAACGGACAGAGAAATACAGCATTTCATACATCCTTGGCTGATCAAAAATCCATCCCAAGAGGGGGAGAAAACAATGGGAAGACTGAAACAACCAACAACGTCTGCCATCCACCTCTTCTTTGCCTTTTTGTGGGGGAACAGGGACTGGCCCAGCATCCACCTACTTGAAAAAATAACACAGAGTGCATTACAAACATCACTCAAAACAACCTCTAAGGCAGTGAGCGTCTACACCTCCTTTTTCTTTTACTGTCATGCTGTGTCATCAGTCCATCAACATTACCTTTTATGGGGTAGCAAAAAACTTCCATCAAGTCAACAGTGTTATGGGACATTAGTTCTTCAAATACTCCGAACCACAGCTTCACAAAGAGTTGGCTTAACTGACATCCTCCTTTCCATGGCCAAGTATGAAACCAAGAGAAAGAACATCTCCCTAGTTGAACTATTGAAGCCTCCTCTCGAGATAGAGATTCCATAATCAAATGAGAAAGATAATTCTGTAATCAAGGTGAAGCTAGTACCCCATCTGCGAATGGGGATCAAGATATGAAGAAAGAGGGCATCCCCCTTAAATCAAAACCCCTAATGGACAAAGTCTTTGGAATGTTGAGATGGAGGAAGAGATCATCATGAGGAGGGAGTTCATGTTACCAACCTCCTGCCCAATAGCATGATTCTCCATGCCTAGCTGGTCATCAAATCAGCCAAAAGATTAGGCATGGTTGCCAACTACCTGAAGGGGTAGTGTTGCACTTTTTTTATTTTTGAAAAGTGGGGTAGTGTTGCACTTAAGAATAGCATGAGACATTAGACGCCATGAAGGGAACTTATCTGGTATGGAAGAGCAACATCGAGCGGAGGAAGGTGTAGGGGGTGGCATGACATCAAGTGCTGTAGAGTGGCTACAAGCAAGGAAGAGGGAGGTATGGGCTTAAAAATATTAGACACTTCAATTTGGCCCTCTTGTGCAAGTGATTATGGAAGTTGGGGGCCGATAAGGAGGGGTAGGGGGTGCAGGTGATCAAGCAAAGGTACCACGGCATGGGGCGGGTCCGGGATCTGGTTCCATCCTCTCAGCACCATAATTCTCCCATTTGGCGAGACATCTTCACTTGCAAGGACATTATATCCTCCAATGTCTAGGTCCGACGTAGGAAAGACAATCAGTGTCTTTTCTGGAAGGACAGATGATGCGGTGACTTCACTCTAGAGGCCTCTTTTCTGCGCCTCTTTGCAATTTCAGCAGCCCCTCAGGGGCCAGTCTACTAGGCCTTTGATGCTTAGCTGTCTAGTGGCACCTGGGCACTGACGTTCAGGTGGAACCTCAGGATCGAGGAGATGAAGCGGTTCCAGGATCTCCTCCACCTCCTCATGGACTTCGCTCTTCAGCCTGACAGAGAGGACGAGTGGACATGGAGGCGGGGGAGGGAGGGTACCTTCTCAGTCTGTTTAACATACTCCTTCATCTCTGATGGAGAGGTCCGTCACAGCCTCGCCACATAGATCTGGCATCCTAGGAGCCCACAGAAGGTGAAGATTCTCTTTTGGAGGATCTCACATGGGAGAATGTCCATGCGGGATAGGCTGCTATCTTTCCTCTAGGGCATCTCTCCGACCTACTATTTGTTTGGAGAGGAGGATGAGCACTTGGATCACTTGTTTGTAGGATGCACATACTCTCAGGGAGTTTGGAAGGAGTTGGCGAGGAGGACACAATGCGCCATTGGCCGCCACAGAGAGGTGCTTCACCTGATCGGGACTTAGGATAAATGTTGGACCCTGAGAGGGGACAGACTTGTCTGGTAGTTGATTCTCCATGCTACCTTGTGGTCCTTGTAGGGGGAGCGAAACAATAGGACTTTCAAGAGAGAAGCTAAGGCGTTGAAGTCTGTGGTTTTGTTTATTTGTGATGGAGTGAGGTAGTGGGTGGATCTCTATTGTAATGTGAACTCTCAAAATTTGCCCCTTTTTGTTTTGTTGGGGGTGTTAGAGCGGGCTACACCGGCTTGGTGTGCTTCGTGCATGTATAGAGATTTTTTGAGAGCTTACTGACTATACTTGTACATCTCTTTTTCTTTTAATACAACAATGGTACCACCCACTTTTAAAAAAAAAATGGAAGAGCAACATCGTACAGTAAAGGATGAGACTTTGTGGGATTGGGAAGGGCAACAATAAATTTGTCGTTGTGGCATAACTTCTAGTATGACTGACTTCCCCCGCAAGCAACACAATTGATTACACACCTTGTCCTTCGAGGCAATCATGGCAAAACATTTATACTGACCTAATAGAAATGATAAAAGGCAGATGAAGACTAACCTCTGAACTTGCTTCTCGGTCACAAGGGTTCCCTCGTCACTCGCAGAGGTAGTAAACTCAGAAACCATGTTAAAGCTCTTAATCAGCCTCTCTGCAAAACAACAGAAGTTAATCATTTTTATTGGCAATTAAGTAGTGCCTATGTACAAAAGGCCAGCATTTTTATCGCCATTGATGCTGCCTAATAATTTAGGAAAATAATCATATCCCTCAGTTTTTTAATATCTTTCGCATTTGTAATCTTTGATTATATATCTTTTTTATATATCTATTAAACGATACACTTTTTAATTTCAACACAGTGTGTTAAGTGTGTTGAGGTGACGGATGAAAAAGGTTCACATCTGTTGTGCAATTCACATTATCTCCGACTTAGGTAACCTGCTGCATCTTTGTGCCATGTTTGTAGGAACATAAAGTACAATGAATCGAAGCTCTCTCCTAATTTCTTACTAAATATTTGTTTGGATATAATCGTTATCTTTTTAAATATGATTTTTATATCCAGTTATGTGTTTAAGAAAACTTTTTATTCCAACGAAAGGAAATTTTCTTGTTCAAAGACCAAAAGAAATTCAGAAAAAATAAATTTAAATATCTTTAGATTAACCTTGAATCTCAATCATAGAGGGAGAGAGAAATAAAGAAGCCTGACTTTTCTCCAAAAAAGGACTTTCTTACATCTAGACATAGGAAACTTTCTTAAGTTAGTTTCCCACCAAAGGAATAAAAGGTTTTTCAAAACCATTTATTTTACTAGATGTTTAGACATTTCCTTGAACGATGATTTATCTCCCCTATGTTCTGGAAACCCTTGACCCAACCGTATAATCTTCTTGAAGAACAAGCAACACGCCACTCCAACCATCTGTTTTCCAAACAACACTGGCCAAATCCAAACAAAAAGAAAGAAATACTCCATTCATTCATCGAGAGGGAAAAACCACACAGGGAGATAGAGAGACGAGAGGACTAATCATGAACACTGCCACCACTCGGTGCCTCACAAAACAATGAAATGCCACATAAATGCACACCAAAACTGGAAATTCCACCCTTTCCTATAAACAAAAACAGCTCCTCGGACCGTCATAATGGTCAACAAAAGGGCGGGGAGAAGAAGAAACACACTTCTCGATCTCCATCTAGAAATGGACGAAAAGGCTAAAAAACACAGAAAATCGGATCCCGGAGGTTACAAAAATAACTCTAGTACGAGACAAGAAGTGCTCCGGGGAACACAACGGAAACAAAGGTTTCAAAGCCCTATCTCCCCATCCGGACCCAAGCAGAGACCCCATCCCCGCGTCCCCCAGCAAAACCTAGGTTTGCAGAAGAGCAGATCCAGCCACAAACCTCGAGGAGGAGAGGGCGTGCAGCCGCGGGCGATCCGCCTCCCGTCCTTGGGCGCCGATCGGAGATGCGGAACGGGAGCAGCTGGGTAGAGAGAGGAAGGAAGAGGACGACGACCGACGCACAGAGAGAGAGAGAAGGGCGGATGCAAGTAAAAAAGCGGAGTCGCCGGGGGGAGCACGACCCTGCGTGTGGCGAGCACCCTCCCCGGCCGCGCGCGGCCACGTGGCGCGCCGATCCTAGGCGCGTGCCCCCACCTCTCCTGCGGACGCTGCCACACCGCCTCCCCTAGTCCCGTCCCGCCAGTTGGAAAATTACCCATAAAGACAAATCCCGAGACCTGAAGCTCGGCTCACGTAGGGATGTAAGTAGACTAATATCATTAAGTTTTATAAATATTATATTCATATAATATTTTATTGTTTTTATTAATAAATACATAGATATAAAGATATGTTCATCTTAAATATGAATATACTCGTAGGTATTCGTATCCATCTAATAAAATATATATTATATTTTAAAATTAAAGATCAAATTATTACATAAAATTTTTAATTCTAAAAATTACGAGAAATGTGTGCAAATATAAATAACAACAAACATAAGAATTATTTAGTAGGTTTAGTGAGACTTGTAATTTAATTCTTCCACTAAGAGAAATATCTTGTTGTACGCAGTCTCGGCATGGTCATGCAGCGACGTCTGTCAAGTTGCTTCATTACATGTCCTTGGAAGCCGCCTGCCATGGCCGATCCTAGAGGGACTGCGCTGTCCCCTGACCCCCCTCCGATCGCACTTCCATCCTCTTCCAACCTTGCTCCAGCTGTGACGGAAGGGAACATGAGTTATGTCCGTCCATCTACCGATGCATGGCCTGCCCTGCCGCAGAGGTCCTTCATGCAGGCACTCGTGTCTTCCCTGCTGTCCTCTCTACCCGTTGTTGATGTCCATCCCCCAGCTAGCACAGACATACAACGGGGAACCCGCGGTGTTCTTCTCTATTGAGAAGGTCCAAAAATCTCTTTCTCCTTTCGACTTCGCTCTTATTGCAAGGACCCCCCAAGGATGTTAGGAGATTCACTCTCATCTATGTAGCCGATGTCATTTCAAGGACTTTGTCTTGAGTGCTCTCGACCCTCACTATCTCCTCCTTCGGTTCCAAGCGCAAGAGAATTATTTGCAGCTTCTACTTCGAGAGTCATTATGTGTGCAAAGTCGACTCTTCCAATTTTTCCAGTGGAGCATGAATTTCTCCCCCATGTGTGACGATTATGCCTTTCTAGATGGAGTTCCCAAGTCTCCCTGTAGACCTATTCCAAGAGCCTTTCATCAAATCTATAGTAGGGAACTTGAGATAGGTCCTCAAAATTAATCCGAGCACTCTTAATTTGACTAACACTTCTGCTGCCATAGTTTGTCTTGAGCTAAATGTCTCCAAACAACCACCCACTCGGATTTGGATTGGGCTTCCTGGTGTTGGCGGCTGGCAACTTATCGTCTATCCACATCTCCCTATTTTTTGTTCTTCTTGTGATCGTCTGGGTCATACTATTGCTGATTACAAGAAGTGTTAGGGAACTCACCCTCCTAACGCTCAGCCCCCACCCAAGTCCTTGGAGGAGAACCGTGCTGCTCAACAGGAGGGTCCTTCAAATCTCAGGTGCTAACCCAGATGATCCCCAACAAACCTATTTGTCGCTAGGTCAATCGTCCAAGCATTGGTGCGATTGCTTCATCATCGCATCCTCTTCCTACGCAGGCTGTTGGGTCACCAGTGCCCCCTACTACCAAAGGAAAAGAGTCAGTCCTGCCTAGTTTCAATGCTTTCGACGCCTTGCAAGATCTTGTAGAGGATATCTTTGACGATGATAAACCACCATCTGCTGCAGCGGAGGGTGGCAACGGTATGGCGGTCTCATATGCCGCACTGCTGAAGGCGGGGCCGAACAGATCCCTTGCAAGCCTTAATGTGTTTCCCTTAGCCGTTGGATTGCTTACATCTGATGGCTCAATGGAGCCTAATGTCATGCTGGCGGATCCTCAATCTTCGTTGATCCAACATATCTCGTCGGAATCTCACGATGGCCCTATTCTTGAAGGAGCCCCGCCAGTTTTGGCCCTGTTTCTACGGAGAAAGAACTTGGCAACACTCTCGTGGTCGTCGGATTGTACACATCTATTGGCCCCGCGATCATAGACGTTCACCAATTTGAACTACCGCTGATTGGCTCTCCTACGAATCTTCTGCAACATCATTGGTGGCTATGTTTCCTTGCCTCTCGCAAACCCCTCTGGATTTAGCGGCGTTTCAGGTTAGGGAAGCTTTCTTTAAGGTAATGTCTCTGAGCCCTCGCACGGAGGATCGTTTGGATCCACAAAATTTACCGCTCGATCCCCTCGGCGATCATCCAACGATGAGCAACAACTCCTTCGTTGAAGGTGGTCTGCGAGATGCTTTGGGCCAGGCTATTTGGCCCTCCCCCCTCTAGGCCTAATTAGAGTTTCGCCATCCCAGCCCAGCTCCGCCTAAGGTCTAGTGGACCACTCTCTTCAACCGGCCCAATTCAATCCCACTGCGAGCAGTGGAGTTCACCCATTAGGCCCCAGCCCAGCAGATCAAGCCGGACCTTCAACATCTTCAGGCCTTCAAAAATACATCTCTCGCCCCAGTTGTAAAGGTTCAGTCAGGATTTGTATGCCTAAACCTCAAACTCGCTCTCCTAAGTCTACTAGTCCTCCTCACACTGATTCTACTGGTTACTCAAGAGTGGATTCAACTTCCAGCAACTTTTTTACAAAACTCGTGGAGTCAAATGCTATATGCTTAGGTTTGGATTCACCATGCACCCTGCGTGTTTAATTTACTCAAAACTTTTATCTTCACTAATTATTAGCACAAATCCTCTCTTAATTAATTGTGCCAATGCCCAGACTTTGTCACATAATAAAAACCACCCCATGCATATATGCTCAGGAAGGATATCATAGATGCTGCCTCCAGTCATTAATTTCAGCAAATAAAAATCATCTGCAAACTCGAGAAGAAGCACCTAAGTTGATGATAATGGCCTTTTTATGGTCATGGAAGCATAACCAGGTATATAATGTTGTCCAATTCATTCAGTTGGAACCAGCCATTAATTTAGCCTAACAGTACCCGCAGCAACATAACTTACTCATTAGCTTACACGATGGAGGAAAAGACAGTGATGCAACCAGAACCAAGGACAGATCAATGACATCAAATCAATCCCCCCACAAATTAATCAATGTGAACTTAACTCAATCCATATGAAAACAGCATGCATGGGCTAGTACCACTGTACCAGAACAGAAAGAACTCACTCTGAGCAAACATGAAAAGCACCACATCCCTTTAAAGAAGAAGAAGAAGAAGAAAAAAAAAAGAGAGATTAAATTGATGTCAACATTTCTCCTGGCTCCTGTTTGAAATCGGAATAGAATAAGGGAGAGTACTTACCTGATGAGAGAGAAAGATGGGTCCCACTGCACGCAAGATACAAAGGAGGTGCGGTGCCTAATTTGGGGCGGGTAATCTATTCGCGTCCGCCCTCTCGAATGCGCCAACCCGGTTCCAATTCCGACAAACAGGCCCCTAAAAAGTTAAGAATGTTGACTTATCAATGAAATTTGATTGGAAATCTATGGGAGAACTCCATAAGCCCAAAACTCCCAACTGACACCACCCCACACCTCCACAAATTAAGTACATGCAGCATCCAAATCTAGATAAAAATCAAAATGCTTTATGAGCAGTACTATACATGCTGAGATTGTAACATTTTGAACATTTATCGGATGCCTCTTAAATCCTGAATACACAAGGTGTATAGGAAACAAGATAGCGATCAAACTTAGGAGGGGAAAAAGAGAGAAATTAAAGAGGTCTAAATATTAAAACCCTTTTGTCTCACTGGTCTGTCAAACCTAACATAATGGTTTTGGGTCTAATGGAGAGGGTGAGAGTACTACAGGAACAATCTGTATCAACATAAATGAATCTCTCTCCAAGGGTTCACACACACACACACACACACACACACACAATATTAATCCAAATGTATATAATGAATTACCATTGTGCTTGTAACAGGCAGTTGAGTCACACATAATATTGGAGCTAGGAAGGCAGCCATGGCACCCTGGTTTTCTTTGGAAGTTCTGGAACAAGGTATTTAATGACAGTTGCAGCCCCTGCTCAGGTACATAAAAGAGCAAGTTCACAGTTTCTGATGACTTGGAAAAGAAAGTAACAGCCATTCTCAGATTAATTTGCATTCAAGATAGAAGGTGAAACATTGCTCCGTTTTCGCAATATAGAAATCTATCCTGATCTGAGCAGGAATAAGCTTATAATAATAGGCAGTCCAAAGTCTATATTTTTGAATTTCAGACTCAACATAGAAGATGAAAACTTACTCTATTTTCACATTACAGAAAACTTTTTAATTTGTGCTGATCCGGGCAGATATATGTAACCTTGTAACCTTAGGCAGTCCAAAGTCTACCTTCATTTGTTTTCTTTCCCTGATTTCTCCTCGGAAGCATTTGCGAGTTTCATTTTTTTTCCTTACCAACTATGCATCACATATATTTTGTCAACCAATAAGCATGCATAAGATATACTGTCCCAATAGATAATGGGGTTTCCACAAAGTCCATGGAGTCCTCAGGCCCAATGGGGGTTCACATTGCGTGGGCCTTGTATGGGCCTTGTATGGAGTTGTGTGTGTGTGCGTGCGTGTGTCTCTCTCTCTCTCTCTGAAGTTAGTGTTATTAGGATTTGTGGGGGAAAGTACGAAGTTGAGTTGGAAACCATGCATGCAGATGGGTGGTAGGAATTTGGGAGGGACAAAATACATCTAATACAATGCGGAGGTAGAGGGAGGGAAAACCTGAAGTATGAGATCAAATAAGCGGAGGACAGGATGAACCTTTTATTTCTCATACATTCATATTATCATATATAGTTCTTTTCCCCCTTCGGATTTCTACATCAACCAACAGAAGATGGTAGCATCGATCTCACACCTAACCTCATGACCCTTCCAACTCTTGTACTCAATTGAGATGAATGTAAAATTATTAAATTTATATATAACCTCAATACATTTGTAAAGTGACCTACTTTGGATGGAGGAAGGGATCCCTTCCCACCAACCGCTGTAGCAAAAAATTTGAATCACGTTGCATGATCTTTTCGATCATCGTAAATATATATATATATATATATAATACGGATAATTTACTCCCTGAGTTTGATGTTTATCACTCTATATCTCACTGTTATTGTTACTCTCTCTCTCTCTCTCTCTCTCTCTCTCTCTCTCTATATATATATATATATATATATATATATATATATATATGGCACCATTCACATGGTGCCGGATGCACCATGCGAACGCTCCCATGGCGCTATTATCTAAGCTGTTCAAATCTCATTAAATCAATCTAATCATCTATGAAACCGTGCTCTCCTACGCACAACACATCCGTCCCTCCTCATGCACCGTACGAAATTACAATGTTTTCATTTAATTATATTTTAAAATATATTTTTAATATTATTATTAAAATTTATATTTTTAATAATAATAATATATAACATAAAAATATTTTAAAAATCATGAAGACTTTTAATTTTTGTCAAAGTCCCATGTGATATAGTGAGCTCATTTAATCACCAAGCAATGAACACGTACCTATCACTATTTATTTTGAAGGATTCTAATTTTTATTTTTTATATTATTTATAATAAATTTTATAAACTAAATGTATCATCAAAATAATAAAATCTTTGATATATAAAGTTCTTAATATTAATAATTAAAAATTAAAAGTGAAACACGAAAATACTAATTTACTGTTGACTTTCAAGTAATACTTTGATACATTATAATAACATTCTTTATTTAATTTTTAATTTTTTAATAAATTTATAAAAATATATTTATAGTCTGAATTTATATTTTAAGAGGTGAACTGAATTTTTTTTATCAAAATTAGAGGTGAATAAGGATAAACCGTTCACATTCCATATTTTGAAAAATTAAAGCGACCGTTAGATCTTCATTAAGATAGACGAACGATTCAGATGTCGACACCAAGAGAAATCTTACATGGTGCCGACACTATTTGATCGTTACCATAATATATATATATATATTAGAAGCACCAAAAATAAGTTTCATTTGTCCTGCCGTCTGATTTTTACATTTGAAAAGCAAAAAAAGCATAGAAAATAGGGGGGCACAAAAGTGCAGCATTATCTGAGGTTAAGAGTTTTTCTGTCTACTAAGGAGTTAGCTAGCCATCGTCAAGAATCCAGCAAATTCATAAGAGGGCAGATTCTCCCACGCGTCATCCAACAACACTGAAGGGTTTATGGGAAAAAATGTCGATTTTGTATTGATTAATATATTTTTGGAGAAAAAAATGAGTCCTCTTTATTTGTATCTTCACTGCCTTATATTAACCAAGATTGATATTATTACAAGATCAAGAAAAGAGTTAAAAAAGCATGTGTTCCAACATCTATTTCTAAAATTGAAGTAAAAAAAAACATAGTAACATAATTATACAACACAAGCGGGTGATGATTTCATTACTGAGATAAATTCATACTCAACTGCATCAAAAGCTTAACAAAACGACACCACTTTTTAGAGGCACTATGAAATTGGGAATAAAATTCACTACGGGCTTAAATATTATATGCTTTATGGTAAATGACAAAGCTCATCATGAACTCAGGGTTGCAATACAATTTTTGAATAAAAATGAAAAAACGATGTACTCGAATATACTAGTGATCACGTAGCCGAAAAAAGATAATCTCAAATTATAAATCACTTGATGGGCCAAGGCATCGGCAGCATCCGGCCAGCATTAGTATTGATTTATTTTTAGGATCTTTGGCACCGTGACTCTTTGGATATCAGCTCGGTCGCTATATCAAATGCCCATGTTAGCGGCAGTTTTTTTGATAGGATTTTTTAAATAAAAATTATTGTTAAACAAAAAATTTAAAAATTTAAATTTAAATAATATTTATATATTATTTAAATTAACTCGATGATACGTCTACTAATATATCTCTTGAAATATTTATTTTTAAAAAACTCACCTCTAATAATAATTTTAATATAAAAATCTCTTTTTGATATTACTATGAGTAGAGACATTCGGTAATGTTCTACCCACCAACGTTGTTATTCGAGGTTTAGAAGAATTTTAATATTATTCTAATTCATGCCTAAATTTTCTCTTTCCTTTTCCACCGCTCATGCTTTCCTTTCCCTTGAACTGCCACGTACAGTCCACGCTTCTATACATTATATTAATTATAACATTAAGATCCTATATATACTTTAAAAGTATGAATATCAAAACTAAAAAGTCTAGTTAACTAGATCGATAATCATATGATTTATATACTCATCTTGTGAATGATCCTTGCATGATGATTTATTATTATTTTTGCCAAAAGGGGTCTCTTAATTGTATCCTTCTAGGCCTCTTGCATCCATGTATAGAGCTTTATATATATATATATATATATATATATATATATATATATATATATATATATATATCTCGTTGGGAAGCCGCAACCATCCTCACGTGAATCCGATTAATTAATTAAACATTGCATCTAAGAGTTTCAAATTTATTATAAAATAAGAATACATGGTTAAATTATTGCTCTAAACAAAAGGTAAATCTAAGTCAAAACCCCACTCTATATATTTCACGTAAAAGACAGGGAGAGAGTGCTTCTTTCTCTTCGTTCTTGTCAACCCACATGGGTCCATGAGAACGACTTGGAAATCGAACTAACTTTGAGCGTGTTCGGAAACTATATATATATATATATATGAATGGGTGGTAGTTGAGAAGTTAAAGACGAAGCACCATAAAAAAAATGGTATTGAGAGGAGTTGTAGTGTGGAGAGAACGAGGTTTAGGATATTTTGACATTCATCTCTTTTTTTTATTTTTTCTCTAAGTAATCAACGTTAGAAATGAACTGTTCAACAGTCAGAAACCCTCGTACAAAATCTTCTACAGTTAAAGATTCTTCGTTCTTGTCAAACCACATGGGTCCACGAGAACGACTTGGAAATCGACTTAACTTTGAGCGTCTTGGGAAATTATATATATATATATATATATATATATATATATATATATATATATGCAAAGGGGGCAGTACACTCGTGAGGCCGTTGGCATCGTTCGATCGAGTTACCACCCATTATAGTAATTGAATTCATAACCAGCACACTAATTAATTAACTCCAAATTCTTGTTGAAATAAGGTCAGCTGCTGTTAATTTTCTCTCTCTGAGCATTATGCAAACTTTCACATTCACCTTTTAATTATTAATAGCCATAATTAAAATCTTTGATATATATGCTCGGCTGCATGTCCATTTTTATTAAACACGGAATTTTTTTTTTCTAGGGGAAAGAAGAAAAAAAGCAGGGAAGATCGAATATATGTCTTAATAAATTGAAAACCCTTATTAATTTTCGCGCCGCTTACACAATGGCATCCTGACATTTCATTTTCATGGCTTGTCTTATCAGCGTCAAGCTGTCCTCGATCGTTTGGAGTATATTCTCCATTAATGGTCAGAGTTTGCTCTGTCTCTTTTCGTTTCACACTAATTAACTTGCACTTGGAATATAATTTTGAGCATGTCATTTCTTTTATAGCACTTAATTAAATCATTTAGAAATGCCCGCCTTTTGGTTTCATTAGCTGGCATCGCACTGCAATTTAAATGACTCTTTATAGTTAAGGTACAATGAACACTGTCTAATTATGTCATGCGGCCATCATCGATCATCATGCATGGCCCGGTTCATTGCAGATGTGGATGTTAATCTAAAACCCACTTTACATATATAACCATGAAAAGTAGATACTTAATTTATTCTCTTTGTTATAATTGGCGGTTGGTGGGTTGCTTTCTTTCAAATCAGCCGGCTAGCTAGAATATTATGCAAAAGATAATAAGAACTTTGTGATCAATAAGTTAATTGTGAACCCAACAGCACCAGTAATTAACCCTCCCACGTGAGCTGCACATAGTGATGAAATTAACCCCTTCTGCAATTGACAAGCCATTTCCTACTTCCTAGGTTCAATCACTGGATCCGTCGTACAAGATCTCTATATATACATATACACACACACAGAGAGAGAGAGAGAGAGAGAGAGACGAATACCCATGAGATAAAACCCAAGTGTTAAAGACGACCGACCAGAATGGGGTCGGGTCGCGCTAACCACACATCTTGTGATGATAATTAATCGGGGTCTTGTTTAGGAAATTTTAATTAAGCTTATTATTATATAAAATAATGGGTGGCTATGGAAACTACACGCGCGTTTGGCGAGTAAATGCGATCTCGATAAATCAAACTCGGCATAATTGGATATCCCGCTTCATCAACCCATCGTTAATACAGAAAACAAAGAGTGTCCGTTGTTTTACTTCAAAACCGACAGTAGTGTTTGGAAAATGGTACAACTCTGCAGGGATGTGCAGAAATCAAATCTTAATGAAGTTGCAAGATACAAACAGAAGAGCCGGAGACAGAAGTAACGTTACTTTTTTCTGATGTCTGAAATAATGAGATGCTTTAAATCTCAAAGTTCTAGCATGCTTAATTAAGACAAATTAAACGACTCCATTTTCGAGAATCTAAACGTTAATTCTACGTACTATTATTACCATCTACATGCACATGTTAACTCCTAAGAACTTTAACTTCACTTTGTATGTACTATTAGGCTAACTTTAACTTAAACCCCGTATGATATATTATATATATTATATATATATATATGTGCAATTAAGGAAACATAAGCTCCCTTAGTTTTGTATACGTGAAAACTCTATACGAAACTCCATTTAATCAAGAGTAATATTTTGTGCACTTAATCTGGTGCACAAAATTATATCAAAATATAATGTTTGATATCATTGGTCTAACAAAAAATATGGAAGGATCTTTTCTACTACGTACGAATCGTACGTTGTATATTTTTGAACATTAAATACAGAGCGCACTAGTGCGAAAAAATGTAAGAATATAATATTTTGTAAGAATAAAATATTTTGTTATAAGAATGAAATATTTTATTTATATTTTATCTGATTTTAAAAATAAACTAATGAAATATTTTGTACTGATGAAATATTTTGTTACGTGAACATAATATTTT
The DNA here is from genome assembly GCA_022559845.1 of Amorphophallus konjac. Taxonomy (NCBI): domain Eukaryota; kingdom Viridiplantae; phylum Streptophyta; class Magnoliopsida; order Alismatales; family Araceae; genus Amorphophallus; species Amorphophallus konjac. The sequence goes on along the minus strand of CM040127.1, from coordinate 15,941,587 downwards.
GTTATAATAATAAAATACTACGTAAATGAAATATTTTATTATAATAATAAAATTTAACAAAATATTTCAGTTCTATATTAAATATTTTATTTGTGTATTCATTATTCTATAAAATATTTTATTTTTATATTTTTTTATTGAACATATTCTGTATTTAATATTTAAAAATATACATCGTATAGATGTGACGTGAATATTTTTTTACACAGAAATGATTTTTTTGTTTTTTTGAATTAATAAATTCTGAGATGGGCATCTCCATGTCATTACCGTCCAGCACGATGCTCCAAGTGGCCCAGGGAAGAACTGCATGGCCTGCTGCAAGACTCAGAAGGGAATGATGGACTCACATTTAACCATGTCGGAGAGCTAGCCAAGGCGGCTTTATTATCTTGCCCCCCCACCCCCTTTTTTTTCCAGCACGCCACCTGTTCGTCGCAGATCCCCAGAGGAAATTGCAGGGCGCAATAAATCGTGTCATATGATTGAATCGTGAACGCTGGATGAGGTGGGGTGTAGAATTCTGTGAACTGTCAGGGAAAAATAACATGAGACTTGAAATGGCGGACTCAGGCAGCAGCATATGGCACGGCGGGGACATAAATGCACACATGTTTTAATGATCAACGCATATGTGCAGATGCCAAGAAGAATAAATGCTGAAAGAGAGAGCTGCTGGGCAATGGGGTCTGTCTCTCTTGATGAACCATCCACGCTCCTTTGGTTTCTTCTCCTTCCCCACTCTTTTTTTACCCCTATGGCCGGCTGGTCCAAGTCCTTGAGATCAGATCACAAGTATATATCTGAAGAAGAAATCCATGAGGGCATGCACATTTGCTTTTCTTTTTTCTTAAAGTGATGAGGATGTGTGCATGGGGGATCCATGATGGCGACCTTGTTTGGGGCCGAAAAGTTCTTTGTGGAGACCAAGCACACCAGCATGGGGGCCCTCATCCCTCAGAGGGAAGTAACTAAAAGCTATGGATCCTGCAAGCTGGGAAGCTGCAGAGTAAAGAAAGCTGTTTGGAGAGTGAGAGTTCATCTCTTTCCTTGCCATGCAGGAACAGGAATAGATGCTGCGAGTTGGTCCTTAGGTGGGTTGATTGCCCCATGTATTCTTAATCTAGAGATTCCCATTCCCAGATGCCTAAGTAACTAACTCGTGTACTTCCTCTCTCGTGGCCTCCCTTCTCCCTATTCCTTTACCGTGAGCAAGATATATAGCCAAGCCATCTCTCTCTCTCCCTCTCTCTCTGGTTGTGTGTGTGTGCGTGTGTGCGCGTGTGTGTGTAGATATCTATCTATCTATATATCCATCCATCTATCTACCCCCTCCCCCCGGCCGGGCCCCCTGTCTGCCTCTGTGAGTATGTCTCCATCTTCGTGTACCTATGTGTGGGTACGTGTGAGTCTTAACACTTCCTTTAAGAGATGAGATGATCTGATCCTCCCTTTCAGGGCACCCAATTGAACAGGACCCAACACAAAATGTTATCTTTGCACCAGCTCTTTTATCCACCACAGAAAAGAGGCCGGGCGAATGAAGAGAAAGAGAAAAGAACAAGAGAGAGAGAGCTAGAGCGCTCTGTCTGTCTGCTTTCTTCCTTTGGAGAAGGGTGAGTGAGGGGGGGGGAACAGCTTTAAACAAACCTGGGAAAGAAGGAAAAGAAGAGGATAAGGTGATCCGGTGGTGGTGCAACTCCGAGTCCAAGATGGCGAGAGAGAGAGGAGAGAGGCGACCTCTTCTGCCCTCTCGCACTCGAACCCCTCTCGCACAAGCCGTCTGATCGCCATGTGACAGCTTTAATGTGCGGCCAGAACAACCGACAGCTGCTCGTGTTGCCCATCAGCGGCTTGTCCCCATGGGGAGGCGATGTGCTGTTGTTGCGTTCGACACTAAAGCATACGCGCACACACAACCCCCCTCTCCCCCATTTTTGGCCTTTGCTGGGCTTACTGCACACATCCTCGCCTCCTGGTGGCAATGAAACACCAACAGTACAGCGAAGACAAACTCCAGCCAGGAATGAGTTATTAGGCAGCTGTTCTTCTCAACACCACAAACCACCCCCCCACACCCAACACTTGGGGTGGGGGGTGTGGTTGGAGGGGTTCAAGGAGGTGGGTGATATATATATATATATATATATATATTTTATATACTTGGACATTAATTTTCTCCTAAAAATGACAGGCCAAATCAGGTGGGTCTCTGAGTGTGCAATGAAGTGTGTTGACACTTTACCCATGAGGAATGAGAAGAAAAGGGGCATGCATTATTGATCATGATAAAACCTTTTTAATTACCCCTTTGGGTTGGGAAAAAAGGATGGGGAAATTGGCGATCATGATGTATACCAGATATGATATATGCTGATTAATAAATGCTGAAAAAATGCTCAGTAGCTAGCCCAGATCTAGAGGTCTCTAGATCATTGATCAGTGAGGCCTATATGATTGAGATTCTCTGGTTGAACCCACTGTTGTTCTTGCTACTCCCCACTAGCTAGGCCATTTTAAAAGAGGAGCCAAAAAGGAGAAATTTTTCTTTGTTTATTTGTTTTGAAGAATAAGAGCGACTGTGCACTGTTAGGTGGTTGGCGGTGGGTTTCTTCTCGATCGTCAGGGCACACGTTTGTCTAATTCTTCTAATATTCCTGCGCCCATCTATGTGATAATGAAGTGGAAGGGTATGTGCATCATCATTTATATGATCTGCACAGACGCAAGCAATCTATGAAATTATTTTAAAAAGGTGCCCTCAAATAATTAATCAAAGAGGGGGAGTGGAAGTAGAATAATCGATGCATCTTCCCCCTAGCTCCACTAAACCCTAACTAACTTAAATAAGTGTGCATGGCAGAGGGGCATTGCCCAAATGTGTGGGTGTGCAGTGTTGCTGTGCATATATGTGCTCCTTTTCAGGTGAACCCCTTTGAGAAAACCAGGCCATGCATGGCTTGACATCAAAGTACCTAACCTTGGAGAAGGAAAGAGTGTACTTAAAAGAGAAGAAATGATTGTAACTTCTGGAATCAGTGATCCATGGTGGAAGAGAATTGTAGTGTGCATGAGTGGGAGAATGATCAAAGTTAAACAGTGGCTTGGAATCAAATTACATGTTCTCCACTATATCTCAAGGGAATTAAAACCCTAGCTAACTAGCAATTAACAGAAAGGAAAAGAAGGGGTAAAAAAAACTAAAGAAAGAAATCAAAAGGCATGATTCAGCAACAACTCAACACATTCTCCCCCATGATCTCTAAAACCCTCAAAAGGAGCTCTCTCTCTCTCTCTCTCTTGACTTGATACAAGAAGCTAGGGGAAAAAATGGCTTGCATGTGTATTGCCAGATGTTTATACGCAATGATCAAATAAAAAAATAAAGAGGAAGAAGAGAAAAATGGAGGAGAGGGAAAGCATCATCATCATCATCAACAACACCATGGGGTTTTGGATGGATAAAATCAGAACTAGGAGTTGCTCGTACTCATCGAGTCATGCCGGTCGCTGCCGCCGCCGCCACCGCCTCCGCCGTGCTGCTGTTGGGACCCGGACGGCACCGGCTCCGAGCTCGAGCTCGGCCCGCCGCCACTGCCGCCGCCCGGCAGCTGCCTGTAGGCGTTGAGCGCCGCCAGTATGCCCATGTGGCCCTCCGCGCCGCCGCCGCCGACAGCGCCGGAGCCGAGTCCCAGCTGCTGGCTGGGCAGCAGGGCCATCGGGGTGGGGAAGTTCATGAAATGTAGGCCGCCGCTGGGCATGGAGCCCCTGAACATGGTGGTGCTGCCCACCGAAGGGAACGTCCATATGGAGTCCCCGGAGATGCCGCCGGCGTTGGTGGGGTTGGTCACCATCCACAGGGTCCCCGGCATCTGCCCGTGACCTGACAGCTGCCCGAAGCCTGCCATCTGCGTCTGCTGCTGCGAGTGGTGGTGCTGTTGTTGCTGCTGGTGCTGCTCTTGTTGTTGTTGTTGCTGCTGCTGGTGTTGCTGATGCTGATGTTGGGAGGACTCTTGCTCCCAGCGACGCTTCCTTGCGCTGCTGTCCAAGTCGGGCGACACGTCGAGGCCGCCGGGTTCGTGCCTGGCCGCCTGCAGTGCCTGGCCGATGCCGCTGGCGCCGGCGTGAAAATTCAGCAGTGCCGCGGTGGATGGCCCCTCGGAGGGTGTGAACCCGATGGCACCGCCGCCGCCGCGGTCCCAGTCGGCGCCGCGCATGCGCAGCGCGGGGGCCTGGGGTGGCCCGGCGAGGGCGGCGTTGAAGTAGTTGGCGCGGAGCTGGGAGGGGGCGGACATGCTGGAGCCGGTGCTGCGGAGAGAGATGTTGAGAGAGGTGAAGTTGGCGGGGATGGTGCCGGTGCCGGTCGCAGCTATGATGGCGGGCTCGGCCTGCTGCAGGAGCCACTCGATGGTCTCCCCGTCGGTCTTGTGGCCGAGCTCGCGGGTGAGCTGGAAGACGCGCGCGGCGCAGGTGGCGGGCATGCGGATGCGCCGGCCGCGGCCGTCGACCTTGGTGTGGCGGTCCTTGGTGGAGCTGCGCTTCGGTGGGGGCTTCTTGGGCTGCTCGCCGCTGCCGCTGCCGCCGCCGTGGGCGAGGTCGTGGCCCGGGCCGGGGCTGGGGCCGGGGCCGGGGCGAGCGACGGTGACGTCGGAGGAGGCCATGGCAAGGGAGGGGTAGCCGGAGCTGGAGCAGGCATCCTCTTCCTTCTTCTCGAGGAGCTGCAAAGGGAAGTTGGGACGCCGGCAGGGGTCGCCCTCCATTATTCGGTGCTCCCTCTGATCACATGTGATGATCATTCACATCCCCATGTCTCTGGTAGGAAGACAGATTTCCAACGAACGCTGCTGCTTAGAATTGGATGGGTTTTGCCGCCTCGATCGCTTCGGGGTTTGGGTTTTTGATGACACGAACGTGCGAGAAAACTAATCGGGAATCCTTGTTCGGTTGGGTCAGGCTAGGAGTGTCCAAACTCCTTCGCGAGCTTGCTAGTTTACTTGTCCGAAGACCTGGTTGCTGGGTTGCTGGGTTTTGATATGAGAGAGAAAGGGAGAGTGCGTTCTGCGCAAACTAGATGGAGAGGGGAGAAATCAAACACTGGAGAACTAGAGGGAGAAAGTGGACGATCTCCGGATCAAAGATATTCTATGTAAACTATAGATAGACGGGGAGAGAGATGTGCAAAGAACAGTTCTTTGGAGCGTGTGAGAGGCATGAGGACGTCCAGCTCAAGTGAGGTGTAGTCTGCGGGAGAAAGAGGGGGGAGGATCGAACTATTATCCTATGACAAAAGTTGCAAGTGTTTCGAGTTTGAGGTGCTTGAGGATGGAAAGGGGAGCATCGAAGCAACCTGTTCTAGTGCAAAAGTCTCCGGGTAACCATTCCAGATCATGGTGAAGGTAGGCTGATTGAGAGAGAGAGAGAGAGGGGGAGAGATAGAGAGAGAGAGAGAGAGAGAGATTCTGTGCGCTCGTGTGTATGTATGCGTCTACAAGGTGCTCACCTGCATCTGCTCAATCTTGAATGGGCTCTCCTACCCTGCAAACATTAGAGAGAGTGAGAGAGAGTGGGGGGGAAGGGGGGTAGGGGGAAGGAGGGGATAAGGGAGGAGGGAAAGCTTTAAGCAACAAATACAATGAGTGGAAATTATATGGGGGCATGGAAAGCAAACGTTTTTTGAGAAATATTTTCGCTTTACATAGCTTTATTTTCTCTACCTCTCTCTTTTTCCCTGCACTCCTTCTTCACTGCAGCTTCTTTTTTTTCCCCCTCTCCCCCTTCCATCTCTCTTTTTTTTTCTCCTTTCATTTTAGTGGGTTTTCTCCTTTCACTGTGGTTGGGCAGTCACTTGGCTCAGACTCCACGTGCAGTGCTCTTTATCATGCAATCCATAAAGACAGTAGTGGCCGAGATGGAGTCCCTTTCCCAAGTCAAAAAAAAGAAAAATGAGGGACTGCAAAGAAAAAGAGAGAGAGAGAGAGAGAAGGGGAAAAAAAGGATAATCATGTGGGTCCCCTCCACTCTCATCATCATTCCTTTGCCTTTTGCACCATCAGCTTGCTTCCCCCTGGCCCCTGCTCTAGCCTTTTCTTTCTCAATAACTCATCAAAACCATGGTTGGCTCCCACTAGCTAGGGTTAGGGTTTGGGAGCCCCCACTCTACTACGAGCTATGTGGCTCCGTTTTGATCGGTGAACACACCAAGCTCGGTGCCCGCCCATTTCCATGATCAGTTTGAGCTAATTTTAAGGTTTTGTTTGGCTACTGCACGTACGTACCAGCGCTTGCGAACGGTATATGTTGGAGTACCCCTTTTAACACTTTGGTTAATTCCTGCTACTAACTAATTGTGCTTACATCTCTCTCGCCTTCTCATGCATGTCTCTAATTAGTTCATCCATTCAATTCTCATAGATTAAATTAAGGGGAGGGACAAATGGCGCCATATATGTCAAGGAGAATAAGAAAAAAAGTGTTAGGCTCCAAGCGCGACAACGAGCCCGTGTGTCACCATCGTGAGAACATGGCCCCTTCGCCTTGCCGGGAAGCCATTTATCCGGCCAAGCAATGAGGGTAAGCTGTCGATGTTCTTACTGAAGATCGATCCCACTTTTATCCGATGATATTCGTCAATTTGCATGCTTTGGGGTCAAAGAATTAATCAAGTTTAGGCCAGTCTTTGGACAGGGATTTATATAGTTGAGGTGTGGATGGGAATTGATTGATTATATATATATATATAGCGTGTGTGTGTGTGTGTCTTCATATAATATTATATATATTTATATTGCAGCAGCCCCATGGAGGCTTTGTAATTAGTTTTATGTACTTAATTAGATCCTTACCGGATTCGAAGTTACCACATTCAATTTTAAAAACTTGTTAGGTTTTATTAAACACCACCACCAGTTAATTGTCTCCACTTTGGCAAATGTGTGAAGCGTTTGGTGAAGGGGTTCTTATATATGGGGGGGGGGGACATGAACCAGAATTTGGGGTCAGTGGAGAGAGAGAGAGAGAGAGAGAGAGAGAGAGAGAGAGAGAACATAAAATGGGGAAAGGGAGAAAACAGGAGGTTCACAAAGTAAACAGAAGGTTGAAGTTGAGAGACATATATAGGGTAGACCTATATATACATATATATAAATATATATATATGCCATAAAATACCCCAATTGCTAGTCAACAACACAATCATATATATGTGTACCCGTATATATAGATGTTTATTATATAGCTAGGGTGAACTATATATAGTAACTACATGATATATCTATAATTGGTACGTATGAGATCATCTTTTTCAAGTATGTCATGCTGATCACCATGATCAAACATGAAGCTATCTATTATATATGAAAGAAGCACACATGAATCTGCGGTCTGAAAAGCAAACCCTTGATTTGTGTAAAAACTCCTCGCCATCACATTCGGAAAGAACTGCGGAAGAAAAGCACCTCTGAAAAGTTCTAAAACAGCCCTCCTTTCTCAATAGGAGTAGAATTTCACGGGTGGGGACGATCAGATTTGGGTGTCGAGAAGAGAAAATTCCCGGCAGACCCGCCCACCACTCAGACGCCCACTGTCTGGATTTCCACACATGAACTCGGCGGATTCCATCCGTCCGATCAACATCAATCGCAATCGTATGATCGGCGCACAATGGATGGGCCGTCAGAATTAAGGACGAGGGTGCACCATCACGGAGGGTCAGGATGAGTGCAGTGGTAGGACATCAGTCCTCCCTAGGGGGTGGTACAATTTGGATCTTCCCCCCTCCCAACATTAATAAAGATAAAAAAACGGGTGGGTGTTTGAATCATCATGGGACACGACACAATTCCTCTTCTTTTTCCATCCCCCCGCCCTTTTTCTCTCTCTCTCTCTCTCTCTCTCTCTCTCTCTCTCTCTTTCTCCTGATCAGAGGTACTCGGCTGATCCAGACTGTCCAATCCATGTGTCTCGTGGCGGGGCTAGCCGTGGTACGTGCGGCTCATAATTACCTGCGAAAGAAATTTTTTTTTAAGGTGTGCTGTCGAGGGTCCATCGATCGGACGGTACTCCTCGTCCGACGTTCAGATCTTCCGCTTTTCCCTGTTCACCGCGTGGGCCCCGCGGCGGTTTTCTGGGATCGAACGAAGATCGTACAAAACACAAATTACGTCGGTTCCCGCTCAACGGAGGAGCGGGATCCCCGTCCATGAGATCTCTACGGACGCTGACGTCATCCCTCCCGGCGGCTTTATCGTCCTAATATCTTTGTTAGGAAATATTTATTTAACCATATGTGTGGGGGTGGGGGACGTAATGATTTTTATTTTTATTTATCCCACCCATCTGTTTACAAAATCACTGCAGAAACCTGATCTCATGAGCCCCCGATGTCGGACTTGTGAGCATAGTTGAGGTTTCCGATGGGCTTCTCTCGCCAAGTTGATTCTTCTTTTCCAAACAGGAGAGATCAGTTGTGGGAAGAAGGAATTTGAATGTTGATGGAGAAATTTGAATGATATGCCCTCCACCAGGGATTAATTAATAAAGGACCACCCAATTATGGGACTGCTCTTTAAGTTTCTTGGATTCAAGTAGATAAGGATGCGTGAGAAAAGGAATATATATATATATATATATATATATATATAATGTTTTTTAAGCTCTGTGTGTATGTGCATGTAATATAACATTAGCCACCAATTGGTCAAAAATGGCTAGCTAGCTTGTAGTTTCTTGGGGACTTGCCTGTATCTAAAGCTTATAGATGCAGCTGAGGGTTCCTTCGTTTTCACAAAAATTTCTGCAAAATGGCATGATTGAAAGTTAAGCTTTTATTTGTCATACATGTGTGGAAAGGGAATATAGTACTGCTACGTATTAATTTGATAAAGCTTATCCATGTCATGTCTATAAAGTATTACATGTTTTAGAAGTATAAAGTTTACATTCTATGCATTGTCATTTTCTAAAAAGTGTAAGATGAATAGCTTATATATGTCATGTCTATAATGGGCTATAAAGTTTACATTCTATATATATATATATACACACGTGGAAACGGGAAAAATCGTAACTCACTAATTCTTATGATTCAAAAGTTCACGAGACACGTTCGACCTGATAGGTGATAGCCCACTAAAACACTCGCGGCCCATCTATCGAAAGTCTAAATTAAAAGGCCCAAGAAACACTATCTAGTCCAGGAACGGACACCCATGCGGAGGGCTCCCCAAGCTTGAGAAAAACTCTCCCGCAGAACGGATCCAAGCGACCGGAAAGCTATCGAGAGAACCCCCTCGGAAGAGCGCTAGGATAGGAGCGATGCTCGACAACTTCGGCTCTCTAAAGGGGCTAATTCTTATCCAGACGAGGGCAACCCTACGTCAGGGATCTCCTCTGGGCCCCATGGAAGGCCTTTACTAGTCGGGCTCCTATCCGATATAATCGCTGGTGAACTCCTCGCAAATGGATTAGACCAAAGGACGAGGAGGAATTAAAGTGAGGGGGAAGGGTCTCACACCGGTAAGAGTCGGGAGTGTGACTCCCAACCTACCTCCCCTCTCGCCGTCCTTTACGGGACCAGAAGGGGAGTTTGTGGCTATTTGATCACAAAGACCCCCTCCGGAGAGGATCATCATGTATTAGCCGTTTAAAGCCTTCAACTAGTGAAGAGCGATCTTGTATCCAAAAACCCCTCATTTCCTCTTCCTTTCAGCTCTTGCCCTTTGTTGACTTAAGTATTGGAGGGTTTTTTCTGGGATCTCCATCCCAGGCCCCCTAATCTTTGGTCTTCCTTGCAGGCCGACTCTTGAGGAGTTTTTGGCATGATCATATCGTCAGCTTTCCCATCAACATCCGACAGTCTACACCTGAGTACGAGATCGAGTCTCTTCGACGCTGTTTATGGGAAACCTGAACGAAAAGTCAATATGGTGCGCAAGAGAAACAATAGGAGGGTAAACGGTGACAAGGGGAAGGCTCCGACGGTCAGTAACCAGGAGCACGAGGTTCCTCCGCCATCTCACTCGATGACTGAAGCCGCATCACACGCGGGAGACGATCGATGCTCCCCCTCCCCAGCCGGTCCATGGGATGTTGCCCGCCTTGGTGAATCATTTCAACGCCCTCAATGCCAAGTTGGACATACTCATTCACTTGATGAGGGCCCAAGCCATGCGGAAGAACGCTCTCAGCAATCCTAGTCGGTCCACCACCACGGGGAGGCATCACGGAGGACGGCGGGTGGCCAGTTTATCATAGAAGATGGTCATATCATATGTAATAACGCAGGTGGATCAACCCACCCCGCACCCCACGTTGCGGATCAGGAAGCCTCCTCTAATATGCAGGGAGACGGAGTACCGCACGGCGAAGAACTCCGCCCCCAGCTACGGCCACCGCTCCCATCAATCACCACCCGACGGCAGGGGGGAGAGGGGACGTTGCCGGCTTCTCCCACTAGGAGAAATCTGCCCCCGCCGCCCTCTCGCATGCATCCAAAGCACACTCTTCAGCTCCGGGAGTTCGAGCAATGCTTCGCTGAGCAGGAGCACGCACTCCGGGCTTTGCAAAGGGGCTCGTCGAACAACGGAGATGAGGAGCAGTCTCCTTTCTCTCTAGAAATTCTGGAGGCTTGCTTAGCAATAAACAATGCAACGATTGGGTTCTCTCTATACATGTGAAGGGAATGGCCTAAAAAATTGCAGAAGCTTTTGCAAGGCTCGGAGTAGTGAACAAATAGCTAGGAGGGAAGGTCATGATAGGTGCCGAAACCTATTAGGGGCAATCAGGATGAATGTTATGGAGGGACACCCCCACTTTCTTAGGTAGCTTCTATAAATCCTATGGGCGCCTCTCTCTCTCTCCCTCTCTAGATCTCTCTCTCTCTCTCTCTCTGTATATATATATATATATATATATATATATATATATATATATATATATAATGCTAAGTTGTCAATGGTATTATGGTCATTTTAATGAAATCACAAAGTTTTCAGGGTTAACCACTGGAGCCTTGAGATGAAGTTTGAGAGACTCCTGTCCTTGGAATGAAGTTCATAGACTCTTGTCCTATCTCTCTTGATGTGATCATGTTTCACCATATGTAGGTCTTCAATGGGAAAATTTTGTGACCTTGGCCACTATGGCAGACTTCAAGGATGATCGATTCAGTGACACCCATCCCCAGTTTGGCGGAGCTTTCAAGGTTCTATTTTCAAATTCAACAAATTCTGGCTCGAATGTGATGAAAGGCAACTTGGTGTAGGTGCTCGATTTAGTTTGTTGATCAAAGGATAATGAGGTAATTTTATTTAGGGTCTTTTACATATATATCTATTTAAATAGTGGTTATGCCAAATAAACCCCTCATTTGAGCATATTATAAAAAATACTCTTGATTTATCTTGAATGGTTGTATTTATACCTTTGCGATTAGCGATCGTCAAGGGGAGACGAATATTTGATGGAATATATATACCATCCAATCCCGTTAGAGTATGTGAAATGCCCAAACTACCATGACTTGGGGGGTATCGAGAGAGAGAGAGAGAGAGAGAGAGAGAGAGAGAGAGAGAGAGAGAGAGAGAGAGAGAGAGAGAGAGAGAGAGAGAGAGAGAGAGAGAGAGAGAGAGAGAGAGAGAGCACCCCTCTCTCCTACCCCTTCTGACCCCATCTCCCCCTCAGGCTAACCACTCCTCCCTGCTCGAAAAAGTCCCACCCTTCCCTGTCGCTCCTGGACCCTAGTCCCCCTCTGATAAACCTATTACTCCCCCCCCCCACCCCCAGCTACTCTCGAACCCCTTAAGTCCCGCTCCGATGAACCCCCCTATATATTGCTCCACCACCCCCATCTAGTTGCTCTCGGCCCCCCCTCTCCCCCCTCTGGCAAACCCCCCTACTACTCTGCCCCCACCGCTCCACCCCCTCCTCTCGGCGCCCCCTCTCTCCCCCTCCAGCGAACCTCCCCACCCAGTTGCTCTTGACCCCTTCTCCCTCTCCGACTTCAGGTCTCCCTAGTTCTCCCAATTCCACCTCGATCACCCTCAGTCACTTCACCCAACAATCCAACCATTAACTCCACCCTGGATAATCTACTGTATGCGCACTAGCGCGAGCGAGCTGTAGCACCACAACCCCCTTCTACCGCAGTGGAGGCCGATGTTGTTGATCTGGTGGTGACGACACTGCCGAAGCTCACTGATGAGGTGGTGGTGGAGAAGCACTGGGCGTGGATGGTTGAGCACGGGGCGTGTGTACATATAGGGATGCGGCGGAGCGGGATTGAAGGTTGGGCTTTCGCGATAACTTGCGTTACACCAGGGCCACGATGCCTACCATGTCCAGCAGGTTGAGGACGTGCAGGGGCCCTCAAGCCGCACCTTCTCGCGCCACGAGTTCATCAAGTAGTAGGCGGCAAAGAAGAATAGTGGGAAGAAGACCTTGTTGGTGTGACAAATGGGGATGGGAGGGCGTCGGAGGTCCTGGCTGGGGGAGGCGAGGTGAGGTGATCCTTGTTGGCGTGTGGCCCCGGCCCAGCCCTAGAGACGTGTTCACCTTCAGGGATGCAGAGGGATCGCCCTAGGATGGTGTCGATGATCGTGTTTAGAAGCGCATTTCAGTAACCCAGTTGAGGCGGGGTGGACCCTCCGGACCTGGCCGGAGAGCAGCGTCATGTAGATGGCAACCATCTACAGCTTCTTGAGTTGGCCCAGCATGGGCGGAGGGAACCCAGAGATGCTTATCTTTGCTAGCCCAATCATCCGTTGCCGAATCATCTGGTTCTTCGTCTGCATCCCCCCTCTCTCGTACCCCCCGACGGTGCTCCAGTACTCTGACTCAGGGAGAGAGAGAGAGAGAGAGAGAGAGAGGCGTCAACATCCTGCGAGCAGCACCAAATGAACCCCCACACCACGGCTCCGTCGCCGGTGAAGGTTGCTTCACACCTACACTCCAGCACGCTCAAGTGGACCCTGTGGTTTGCCCCCCCCCCCCCCCCCACACACAGAGAGAGAGAGAGAGAGAGAATACTAACTCTGAGTGTAAGCTAGTCATTCTCTCTCTTAACTCACATTTTACTCTAATTGAATGAACGGAGTTATGGTGAGAGTATAACCGCAACCATTCGAAATAAATCAAAGATATTTTTGATAATATGTTGAAATAAGACGTTTATTTGGCATAATAACTATTCATGGGGGTATAAATGCAAAACAAAATCAGAAAAGTCTCCACTTTGGCGGAACTTGTCAGGGTTTTATTTTCAAATTTAACAAATTCTGACTCGAATGTGAATAAAAGCAACTTGGTGCAAGCACTCTATTTAGTTCGCTGATCGAAGGATAATGAGGTAATTTTATTTAATCGGTTTTATTGCAAAAAGTTAAAATTTAGAATCACATATTATTATAAAGAAATGTAGATTTTAGCCTTTTTGTGGTTTTGTAAATTGTTTATTTGATGTAAACTTATAGTTAACTATCCATATATAGTTTAAAGAAGATACTAAATTAGACCTCTTTTTTTACGAAAGGGAAGGTGGCATGCATGGATGGTATAGACCAAGGATCAAGGAAAAATTGCATAAAAAAGTAAACCATAAATCACATTCATGTAGATGTGAAACTTTAGCTAAACAAATATCCTATATATGAGCCTATATACTAAATTGACAACTATAGAGTGGGTCATTGTATTAGAAACATCAGGCTTTGAGAGTAATTACCAAGTAAGCGTTGGTGAGAAGGCCAATTTAAATCTTCAATCCAATTTTCACACTATCCTATCAGCAACAAGGATAGAAAAAAAATGTCAGCATATATGCTTAATAATATTCTTCTATGGCCAGTTTACTAATCGAGCCCGATCAACGCAAGCGACCTCCACTCGGGGGTCGCTTACGTTAACCGAGTCCAATTAAAACCATTGTGTGTGAGGGAGAGGCGGGACCCACCGCTCTCTCTCTCATCCGCCCCCTTATCCTAATCGCACGTCAAACATGCCCCTAGGGTTCGAGGATGATTAGGAGTAATTCATTCATTTCCATTTTTGTTCGAGGACATTCATGGTTCCATTTTCAGATTCAATATATATATATATATATATATATATATATATATATATATATATATATATATGTTCCAGCTTGATTCATAAGAAGGGCAATGCAATTTTTTCGATTACTGTTGGTTTATAATTGGATATATACAAGGAGTTAATTAATTTATTCAAATGATTTTGACACAAAAAATAACTAACTAAGATCGTCGAGGGATCGATGACCATGATCATAAAATTAATGAAGGGCATACAGATCTCATCTAGGCGGTTGCTTGATTTTGATATTAAACGAAAATTAACTATGGTTAAGCCTTTCATAAATCAAAACAGTATTTAATTTCTAAATTAAAAGATGGAGAAGTGGTTTGGCACGGTGCGGTGGTGTCATTTTGAGGGGTTGTGAGTTAGCCAATGTGATTCTGAACTATTAGGACAAAAATATGTCTTCGTGTTTGTTCGGAACTTTCGCGTCGCATACACCACCAGCTAAGTTCACCGGAAAAGAGAATCCAAAGCTAGTGTCATCTGGCTCCTTGCAAAGAAAGGAGATTTCACATTTGTCGGCTCAAGTTTACTCACAGCTACCTACATAAATCGATATATATATATATATATATATATATATATATATATATATATATCAACCAGTGCACGACAAAGTTTGCAATGAAATCGTGGAAAGCACTTCCCATACCCTAACATAGTATCCGAGGTTGGTCTCAAGAAATATCTCCATTAGAACCTTTGTTTGTGAAGTATATTACAAATTCGTGAAATTAAAGACCAATATACCATACTTCCTATAAACCCCACCTACGACCTTAATTACTTTTATTTTTTAAGTGCGTGGGATAGCCTCTCAACTGAAGGATTATTTTCTTTAAAATAAACTCAAACTTTTATTTTCTCTTTCGGGTGGATTTTCTTCCTTTTTTACGAGAAAATTACCTATATATCCTCAAAATCTCTCTCTCTCTCTCTCCACCCCGAATCCACACACACCACCTCGCTCTCCTCGGGATTATTAATCCCATGTGGGGTCAGGAAAAGAAAATGACTAACTTACCTCTCTCCCTCTCTCTCTCTCTCTCTCTCTCTCATGCGACACACTCCCTTCCCACCTCGAATCCCCACACACCACCTACAACCCCCTCCCCTCCCCTCTACCGCTGGCCCTCCACCTCCAATTATGGCGACCATCGCTCCCCTCCGACGTCATCACCTCCACTCACGACACCTCCATGCGACCCCCATCCTCCCGTGACAAGCCCCACTTGCGACCTCTCTCTCTCCCCTGCGACCCCTTGTGGTGCCTCCATACCACCCCGACGAATCCCACCCCCACCCCGCAAGGTCTGTCGCCACAGGTGAGAGAGAGAGAGAGAGCATAGAGAGGGCAAGAGAGGGTGCGAGGATGTCCGACGTCGACAAGAGAGAGAGAAGAGAGCGGGAGGTGACCTTCTCTGACACTAGAGAGAGAGATGCAGAGAGAAGGTGAGAGAGAGGGAGAGAGGGGAGAGCGAAAGAGGATGTGGTGGCCCTCTCTAATGCCAATTAGAGAGAGAGAGAGAGAGAGAGGGAGGAGAGAGGGAGATAAAACAATCCTTTTTCAAGAATCGTTATTATCGTCTTCGCTAAGTGTAATCTTAATTAGGGGATGACAACTCGAGTTAATAGATTTGAGAGATATTATAATAAATATCATAAAGATAGGGTATAAAGATAATAAACTTTTAAGAGTATATAAGGGCGTGTATGAGAGTTCACTTTCACCTGGGTTTTCGAGCTATAATGCCGACCAACTTTAATTTACTCCAAATGTCACGGCCATTTCTCGGTTTCGATAAAAATCATTTTTTAAGAGGAGAGAAAATTCAGGCATAAAAATCAGGATTCTCGATAACGAGAAATCCTTTGACCCTGTGCAGCGCGCACAGATAATGGATTATGTGAAAATGAAAGAAGTCCATCGCTGCTTCAAACGCGCCCCAAGTCATTTTTTCTTTTTCTTTTTTTTTCATCTACAATGTTGTTAGTTAAAAGTGAAGAATACTAAAAAGCAAGGACATCATACCAAACGCCTCTACAACATACCCTCATGCGGTGGAATCCACGTTACGGGCAATGTACGGCGGAGATCTCATCAGCAAATCACACCACAGAAAAAAGGCATGTGATTTGTGACAGCACCCTGACTCGGTGGAGTGGCCTGTAATGCCTAGCTCGGATCCCGACACTACAAGTGTGAGCTGACCCCTCTCACCTGCCGAGTCAGCATGGTCAGAATCCCCGAAGAGTCCTAGTTCCCGTCACCTTCCTGCGACTTTCTTATTAGTCGTTTTTTTTTTTACACCAGCGTAGACCCTTTTCTTACAGCGGAGCCATGATCCCGAGCCGAGCCGGACCCCGCCGAGCCGAGCCGTACCAGATTAAAGTAATATTATGTTTCGAGTAAAGAATATTTAATGGGTACAGGTTGGCGGTCAGGGTGTTTGAAGGCTGGCGAGTGATTTGGGCCCACCCTCCAGCCCATTTCCCTCTCATTGCTGTCTCTCTTCGTGCCCCCTCTCTCTCCCTCTACAACCCCCTCCACCACGATTCCCCCCCCCCCTTCTCTCACTCTCCCTCTTTATTTTCTCACCCTATCTTTCTCTCTCTTCTCTTTTCTCTATCTATCTACGGTACCTATCTGGGCTATGTCTAAAACTTCGGCTGTCCTTGGCCTATGATGATCGGGAAAAGGGAGGGGGGACCCTCCAGCTCCACTTGCATTGAAGGGGACTGGGCGCCACGTCATTAGACAGTCGGAATCTTCACGCCTGGATCCCCCACTCTAGGCTGACGTCGTTCTCCCGGGCGGGGAGCAGCCCGGGCCCGGTCTCATGGGGGACGGGAGGCCCACAGCAGGGGAGGGGGCTGGCGGCCCACTACTGGCTATTTCCTGCCCCTCCGGGGCCCACAAACAGCCCCCCTGAGAGGCCCATAATATCTCAAGTATCGTCACATAGCCTTCCAAATGCCAACAAGCCCCAGGGCTGACGTCCGACCCAGACCCAGAGAGAGGTGGTCACATCAGGAGGAAAGAGTGGGGGGGGGGGAGGTGGTGTGGACTGTGGAAGGGCCACGGACAACGCGTATTCCGGACCAGCGCTGATCATATAATAACACCAACCGGAAGCCTGCACTTTTCCCGCCAAGCGGCCCGGGCGAGCCAAATTTTTGTTTTGGGCCGCGGTGGGGTTCCCGTTTTGCGTTTGGCCACCACCCCCCGCCTTCCCTCGATCGAGATTGGGTCCGATCACGAGAAATGGAGTATAATAAATATTATGTCATTCTAATTTAATATGATTCAGATTTGAATTAAAATATTTTAATTTATATTTCATCGTAATTGAGGAGGGTGTATCTCGTCGGCCCATTCATGTCCACCTGGTCGGCCCACGACGGAGGCCTAGCCCTCCAAGACCACTATCCCGTGCGTTGGCCTAACACGCTTCCTGCTCTATCGTAGCCCCAGCACATGCGTCGTACCCATGTGTGCCTCCCCCGTCAGCGGCCACGGCTCACGTCCCCTACAACACATTAATGGCGGGAGACACACCAGTCCGATGACGAGAAGGGAGGACACCACCCACGTTGCTCTCCCTCACAAGTTAGTCTCACGCCCCCTCCGACAAACCCTGTCGCATTAATGGCCAGCCAGCCTTACCTCATTAATGGCGGAGCTGCCCTTTCGGTGAAGGAACTGCGGGCCAACCCTCATGCATCCCTGTCTCGTCAGGCACGTGAGCTGGGCGGCTCACGTCTCCACTGACCACAATAACCCAACGGTCAACTCTACAACTAGAGAGGTATAAATAAAGTCTTGGCCTAAAGGTCAGGGAGTTACGGGACTTAACCCCGGCCTTCAAGCTCTCACTCTCTTGTTCTACGCTCCCTCTCTCCCGCTCTCCTCAAGTGCTCGTCACTTGTCCCTCTCAATTGTCTGACTTGACCGTCAGAGAGTTATTCTCTGAGATAACTCCCAGACTCCTTCTGACTGCCCGTTTGTGGCCGCAGATATTTCTCCGGCGAACACTACTTCTTTTCCCAATCAAACAAATCTTTGGAGTTGTGGATCGTGATTTCGATAACCGATTCTCAACCACTACAATAATCAACTTGGGTCAAGTTAAGTCAAGTTAGTTAATGTCGAAAATTAAAGATCAATACTTTTTAAATGTGTTTAGGTCAAATTTTCTGACGTTAACTATCTTATTAGTGAAAAGTTCAGGTCAAAATAACTGACCCGAAATTGACATAATTCTTAAAAGTGATTAGATCATATTAACAAATCGGATTAGATTTTATTAATTAGGGCACGTTTGGAACGGATGTAAGGCGGAGGGATTTTTTTAAAATCCCTTAGAGAGAGAAGAAGCACATTTTTGATACCTTTTGGAGATTTTTCACTTCTCTTCTCTTTCTCCTTATCTCTCTCTAAACGTCGTAATCCACCATAAAGAAAAGTAGATGGGACATTAGGATATTTGAAAAAGCTTTTGAAAAAAAAAGATTCTAATGATTTGAGAGTTTAAAATTTCTCCCCTACATCTTTTCTAAACGCGCCCTTAAATCTAGCTGACTTTTCAAAACCCATTTCTTTATTTCTTCGTACGAAGCATAGGATACAGTGTCGAATGAACATGTGTATAAAATGTAGTAAGGTTTTGAAATGAAAAACTGATGGAGATAGACATGACGTACACGTATACATATGCATCCTTATATGTATATGTAATGAATAACACATAATTAAAATTATATGTAATATTATTGTTACGTGACATTTAAAATTTGCGAGCCGAACGTCGAGGCCGAGTATCATCAAACTTCTTTTTAGGCTTGGAGTGGAGTGTCTGGAGGCTTCCTGGGGTCAAGCGAGAGACAGAGTTTTGCACAAGGATCGATCGACTGGAGTCGAGCTTTCCCTGCACAGATAAAGAGAAGTTCTAATCTAGAGGTGAGGCATCTTGGGAGAACCCTACGATACTTAATTAAATAAGCATAGGGTGGAAGATCTCGAAAGCCAGAGGTGGACTAGAGAGGAAAGAGTGGACAAGAGTAGGTGCTAATTAAGGAGTTGCTTGCTTCGAATTGTGTTGCCATAAGATGCATAGGGTTGCGGAAGCATATCTCGTGGGGGCCGTGGTATCACCCTAAATTTAGTGTGTTACACATGGTGACTTGATTTTATAGTCAGTGAGTTAGGATGCATTAAGTGATGACCTTGTCATCGGGATATGCGCAAGAGGTGGTTGTAGGGCGTCGGGTAATGTACGACATGCGACGTTGGTGACTAGAGCGACGTGCGATGTGTACCGAATGACGTGCAAGGGCAACGACTAAGCCCTGTTATTAATGCTCTTGAAACTTGAAAATAGGTGGGAGGCACCGAAAGCGGTTAGAAGGCGACACGTGTCCCGTAAACCTATAAACGGAGCGGATAATGTGATATAGATTATAATCAATCGGATATCCGAATCTGACCAATTTTATTAGGATGCAATTTTGTCACTATTCGAATTCAAATTCGACGAATAATATTCTGATTCAGATATATTCGACTATTTGATTAGGTGTAAAAACATGTTATATATTCATAGTTTTTATATTTAATATATATATATATATATAATTTAAAAAAATATTATAAATATAAAATATGATTATTAACTAACAAATAACAACCACCCGAAAATGATAATGGAAAGAAAGATATACCTAAATGAAAGTTTTTAAAGCAACATCGTGAAAAAAATAACAAATCTAAGTGTTCATATCAAGGTTTGTCGGCCCGGTCGTATCAGCCGTACCGATTTTCTGTCGGTACGGCATCGGACCGCTCCGCACCGTAAGATGCAAAGATGAAAAAAGAGCTTTTATATATATAGTATATCTAAAATAATATAAAAAAACTCTTAGCTCAGTTGATTAAGCTGTTTGTGCGTTTCGCCTAAGACATCATAGATCAAATCTTATGAACGTTTCGCCCATTTCGATGTCATTGGTCCTCTTGATAATCCTAACTCCCTCACTAAGTAAAAATCATTCATCCTTACTGCAACGGAGTACTTCACCAAATGGGCCGAAGCCGAAGCTTACGTGGAGATCAAGGCGTCAACTGTTTGTAAGTTCATTATGAAGAACATCATCCCCAGGTTCGGCATCCCGAGAACTATCGTCACCGACAATGGACCCCAATTCATTTCTCAGGACCTTCAGGACCTCTGCAAAAGGTATAAAATTACATTACATCATTCATCGCCTTATTATCCACAAGGTAATGGCCAAGAAGAGACCACTAATAAAACATTGATTAAAATCATAAAAAAGACCTGTGAGTCAAACAAGTTCTCGGATTGGCCAGAAAAGTTGATTGAGGCTTTATGGGCCTATCGCACTTCAATCCGTACTCCCACTGGGTAAACTCCGTTCGCCCTTACTTATGGGATGGAGGCGGTAGTTCCGTATGAAATCTTGGTTCCTTCTCTCAGGATACAGTTGGACAAGGAGCTTCCCATCGACGAACGTCGTGATTCACTCCTTGCCCAATTGGAACTCTTAGATGAGAAACGGCTGGCCGCTACCGAGCATGCACGTGTATATCAGAACAGACTCACACGTTTTTATCAAAGGAAGGTCATCGAAAGGAAATTTCAAGTCGGTGAAATGGTAGTGAAAAGAATGTTTGTAAAACCTGGTGGGCCACGTTCTAAACTCCAACCCAATTGGGAAGGATCATACGTGGTTCAGGCTGTGCATCCTGGCAATGCCTACAGACTAGTAAATGTTGAGGGGATCGAGTCATCCCACCCTTGGAATGAGCTTTATCTTAAGAAGTACTACCCTTAGATAGGTGTACATAGTGTCAAAAATGATGAAACGAAAAACAACAAAAAAAAATAGAAAATAATGAAAACAACAAAAATATGTATATATACAACAACAAAAGAAAAAAATAGAAAAAATGAAAAGAAAAAAAATGGAAAATTCAAAATGTCAATGCCTGGAGATTACCATGTAGTTAAGTCATTGCATTCAAATTCCATGTTGGGATAGGGCCTATTAAGACTTGGTAAGTTCCGGGTCTTGGTTTGCCAGAATCGTGGAGATCCCTGTTCGGCTAGTTCGGCTTATGCCCCCCTCAAAAGAAGGCAACATGCATGTACACATGTGTTCTATAAAAGATCGGTAGCATCGCTCATGGTGAGGCACCCAGAAGGTCTCCAGAAGGCTTAAATCGTTATTCTCTCTCTCTTCGACCGAATGAGACAGCCGGCGCCCTTAAAACGCTGAGCATGGGAAACACGAACACAACCCCTAGGGTGAGTGTAGGGCCCAATTCCTCGGGCATGGGTCAGAGCACGAGAAGAGGGCAGTGTCCACGCAGGCATCCAAGAGGGATTCCATAATGTCAAAATACTATGTCCCTCGCAAAAATCTGTCAAGAAAAATCAGAAAAGAAGAACAAAATCAAAGTCAAGTGAAAAGCCTGGTCGTAACCGTGCCTGATCCCACAAATGAAACCTCTTTGACTGAAAGTCAAATTCTATACAAAAGGGGTCATGAGATGTAAATGCTCGAGATTTGGTCTGAAGTTGCCCAAAAAGGGAAGTTAAGTGCGCCCCTACTGGCTCGCCGGGTTAACGGTTTTGCCAGTCCTCTCAAGAGGTTTACCCCCACTACATTCTTCCTTCTTCCCCTGAAGATGAAGACTCAATGGAGTTTCTGAAGGGTGAAACTCGCCAAAGCCTGTAACCTCGTTTTAACACAAACAAATGGTTGTCCATTTTGAAAAGCAGAAGCTATTGCCGTGAAGGAGTCTCCGTGTTTCTGGCCAGTCAAGACCGTTACCTACCACCTTAATGTCTTCTTAGTCTAACCTCGGGCTTAGACCAATGCAAGCGCGTTACCTATGGGTACGACGGCGTCTGATTCTGGGTCAGCGTCGCGCGGTTGGTCATTTGGGTTCCAAGGTGTTCCATTATATATTATCTAGAGTTGTGAGGGAATAGACCCGGGTCGGGCAAATCATTTACCTCGAACACTTTTTGGGTGAATCCCTGTGGTCGGAA
This sequence comes from Amorphophallus konjac, assembly GCA_022559845.1. Lineage (NCBI taxonomy): Eukaryota > Viridiplantae > Streptophyta > Magnoliopsida > Alismatales > Araceae > Amorphophallus > Amorphophallus konjac. Next base: position 15,919,418 of record CM040127.1, on the reverse strand, counting down.
ACAACTGGGAGCCTAAGCATGGCATAACGCTATTGTCATCAGGATAAGTTGTAGCCGGCGGAATTATCATTCGAGGAGTCTAGAGGCCCAAATCGACCTAGATGTGCATTTAGGATACTTGGGAGGTTAGTAAGAAACCATGTTCTCATGCAAGTTAGATGTTATATGGGTTGGTCATCGGGCATTAGCAAAAACAAAAAAAGATAAATAAACCAAAAAAATAATAAAAAATAATAAATCCAAAAATCCAAAAAAGAAAAAAGAAAAATGTATATGCACAAAAAAATGGAAATGTAAAAAAACAAAAAAAAAATGAACAAACAACAAAACACAAAATTGATTAAACACAAAAATCGCATTTTGCATGATGCCATTTGTATGTTGCATTTCATTTTAAAATTTTGTTTGCATCTGTGTGTTTGTCTGTCGCATTCATTATCGTCTTTTATTATTGCCTTTGTTAATAAGGGCTTGCCCCTTGACTCGTTATCAAGGACAGTTCAAAACCTCGTTTGCTTATTGAGCAAGGGGCAAGTCAGAGCAGAAATACTAACTTGTTTGCTTAGATGTGTGCAGGGATTCGAGAGATCAGAAAGAAGCAGAGAATCAAGCACAAACCTTTTATTCTATTCCACTCTCAACCAAAAACAAACAACAAAAGTCTACATCAGGTTCCACCCTCTTTCTCCACATTACTCATCCCGCCACTCTCCGGGCAAGACGCTCTTGAGGGTGCTACCCAACCATGAAAAGCGGTACTTCTACCGCTCTGTGCTCATCTTCCCATCTCCACACCCTGGCGCCGATCTGCGGGGGCAGTAAGGAAGCTACTAACACGAAAGCCACGCTCTCGTGCTCTTCGGTAGCGTTCCTCGCCATCCTTCAGTCACTACTCGACGAGGCCGAGACTGGTCCTCAATTCAAATAATTGGGCCTCCAGGGCCCTCTTCTCCTCTTTCTCGATCGATCTCTTGGCCTTCTCTCTTTCCCTGTCCCTTTCTCTCTCGGCCCGTTCTCTCTCTCTGTCTTCTCTCTCCAGCTGAAGGGTGATCATCAGCTCCACAGCATCCCTAGAAGAGTCCTCACCTGGATGACGCTGTAGTTCCTCTTCTAGCTCGGCTATTCTAGCTTCCTTCTGCGCGGCATGCGCAAGTGCCTCCTGTGTTTCTTTCCCCTGCCATACGTTTCATCTCAGGCATATGGCAAGGTTTGAACAAAGGATATTAAACGGTGAAACCCTCACCTGTGCAGAAAACATCCCTTCTGCCTCCGCAGCCCGTTGTGTGGCATGAGCAAGCTGCTCGTGGAGTAGATCTAACTCTGAAGTATGAATCCATAGACTAGAAGAAACGCCGTCTGCCCCCATCGCCGATGAAACTGCATCGAGCTGGGCACGCTGCGACAGATAAGAGGTGACATTTAAGTGGTTAGGGCCACGAATTTCAAATCATACTAGGAGCGTGTACATACACACTTACTGATGAACCCAGAGCCGCTCGGGTGTCATTCAACTCTTACTCCGTGTCCGCCAAACGAGCTCGTAAGTTCGTTATTATGGTGTCACGGGCATCCTACAGATACGACTTATGAGTTCATAAAAAAATCAAAAAAAATGAAAAAAAGGGTTTCTTTTTACTTTACCTCCACAATCCCTCCAGCCTGGAACCTCTCCGCATACATTGCCCTATAGAGGCGTAGGTAATCCTCATTGTCTTGTGCCTGTGATTCCACGAGCGGTCACCTCGCTGCCAGTCTTCGTACTGTTCGGGGAAGCGCACCCTCCAATCAACACAAGTTGCCGGTCCGCGTGTCTTCTTTCCGACGCTGGGTGATGTGGTCATATCCACCAATTCCTGGGCAAGCCCTAGGGTCCTCATGGCTAATCGCAGCCTGAGGGGCTCGATCTCATTCAAACAATGGAGCCAAAGGTCCCGTCCGAAACGGGCACGGCTTCCAATTACCCACGGCTCGTCGACATCGACCATGTTCAAGTAAGGCCTCCAATTCACCTATGATGGGTTGTACATATCTTCTTGGTTAGCTAAAATACAAAAAAAAATGCTAAAAATGAATAACAAAAAAAATAGAGAAAAAAAAGTATCCTACCATCGTTGCAGGGAACTCTTGCAGCTCTCGTCTCAACACCATCAGTTGGTAGGATAGTGGTGCTGTACTCATGATGGGTTGCCACCGTCTAGCCAGTGGGATCGTCATTGGTCGCTAGTGTCGAGCTCTCCCCATTGGAAGGTAGTAGTAGCTCCATAGCTACATCATCATGGGCCATTCACATCAACAAATACAAAAAAAGGCATAAAACAAAAACAACACAAAATAATCTTTTACCTGGATGAAGGACGTAAACCCACTTATTGTCACCTCTCGGCCTGTCCTTTGTGACAGACCTGTGAATAGATGCGCTAGTACGGCAGCTCTCCAGGCGTACTGCCCTACTCTTTCTAAGTCCACGAGCAGCTCCAGGAAGCGACAGAGTATGTTGTCTCCCTTGGAGCCCAATAGCAACTTGCCCAACAAGAAAAGGAGAAATCTCCTCAGATCCATGTTGGTCCTCTCCCAGTTACCGGCATCCACGCAATACACCGCACGGGCTCCTCTTTTTGCCCTTTCCATTAATTCCTCTAGGGACTCGTCATCCCGTGCACGAATGTCAGTAAGCCCTAACGCCTCCATGATAGACGCCTTGGATACTGATCTATTCTTCCTACCATCTAAGTCTAACCCCAGTAGCTTCTGGGCACCTTCTCGGTAGTCCACGTAGGTGACGCCAGTCACTGCCTCCCCATCCACTTTCAGGCCCGTGATGCGGATCATGTCTTCCAGGCTGGACACCATGTGCCCCCACGGCATTAGGAATGCCCGACTCACTGGGTCCCATCTTTCACGCAGTGCTTGGATCAGGGCAAGGTCGAGCTTAATTGGCTCGATTCGGAGGAAGGCCCCGAATCCCATCACGTCTAGCCTGGCCTTCTGAAAGTCCGGGAGACCTCGATATGCCGCTACTACCAACTCCCACGAGATGTGCGATCGCATCATGCTCTACACATACACAAGAAGTGAGAAAGTGGGGCTTTGCTAAGGAAGAAAGGAGAAGGAAGGATGAAAGAAGGAACTAAGGGATCCACTCACAAGCTGTGATCGGGTCCTCTCGCTCAGTTGTCCTTCGACTTCTGAGAGTCTTTTGGAGCTGCTACCAGATCTGCTCCTCTTCGAAGAGCGGGAAGACTCACCCTCTGCTCTGAAGCTAGATTCACCCTCCATTCTGAAAAGTTGAGCAACACTCACTACCTCCCTCCTTACAAACTTGCACTCCTCAAATTGGCTCTTACGACTTCGGTGTTTCCAAGTCGAGCGAAAGGGGAGGTATTTATAGGATCGGAAAGAATGTGATCTGAATCTATCACCATCACCCCTAGCAACAGCTCTTACGACAAGTCACCCTCTCTTTACTTTTGCGGCCACTCTACCATGTAGAGTGATCGATTCGGAGGCGTGATTTGTTGACTTGTCCTCCCCATTCGGTCCAAAGATTTCCCGTGTTCATTGTCCCGTTGCGACTACTTTTAGTACAAAGAAGGAAATGTGGGACATTTATGCGGGAAAACAGGATCAGCGACCGACGTTGTTGAAATTGGTGGTAGATTCCTTTGAAAACCATGGCTACGGTACCCTCGCGTGCCACTTCGCCATATGAAGTAAATGGAGCAGAGCCGTGATTTGTTGACCCGCCACCCTTACGTGGTCTAAAGATTCCCCGTGTCCCTTGTCCTATTAGGACTACTTTTAGCGTGAAGAAGAAAATTGGGGACATTCACGTCGGAAAAGAGGATTAGGCATCGACATTGTTGAAGTCTGATGGCAGATTCCCTTTGAAAATCATGGCTATGGTGAGTCACCACTCCGTGTTTTAAGGAGACATCTCGTCGAGTATGTCATGTGGGAACCCACGTGGTAGAGAAGAGGCGTAGGGAAAAAGGAACATATCCAGGGCAAACAAGCCGTGTTCAAATCAAGTCATTCCACTCACATATCTATATAAGGGTTTGTGCCCACCATGAGGAGAGAGTGGGTGTGCAAGCCACTCACTAATCCTCGTCACCCTTCTGGTCGCTTCTCTTCTCTCTCCGAAGACGGAAGTCCTTCGGAGACTTTCTAGAGCTCTGTGACGCAGCAATCGCCTTGTCGCGTCACACGTTCCCACCTGCTCTTTGGCAGTGCTCCTCGCCGTTCTCCAGCTTCTCTTGCGACCCCGATGGCCGCGAAGCTCTTGAATCCGAAGCTGTTGGCTGAGCTCCCCTTTGCTTTGCCGATGGAGATGCTACCAACTCCAGGAGCTCTTCTATGGTGAGCTTCAACTCCCCTCCAATCTGCAGAGCAAGTGACGTGGTTGGACGCTCTTTCTCTCATAGCTCCATCTCCTGGGCCTCCTGTGCTGCTCCATCTTTGCCTTTCTCTCCATTGTCTCTTGCTTTACTTCTCTTTTCGCCATCCGGAGAGAAACCTTCACCTCCAGGATGTCTCGAGAAAATTCCTCAACGACGTGTCGTCGTCACTCCTCCAGCTCCGTTGTCCGGGCATCATGCTCTGATTGAGCGACGTGCTCCTTCTTTGCTCAGACCACAGGAGCTAGCAAGTCCTAGATTTTCACCGCCTTTCAGATCCAATCATCCCACAAGGTCAGGATAAGTGGGTGAACTGTGTAGTCAAAATTCAAACCAAATCATGCCCACCTGAACTGCGAGCTCATGCTCGACCCCTTTGGCACAAGCCACTGTGCCGCGAAGTTGCTTCTGGAAGCACATGACCTTCGAAAGAGGAGCTTAGGAACCAGAAAAGGCCCTGTCAGCCATCCTTTTGCCATCTGCTGGGCACCCTGAAAAGAAAGGGAACAAATGCCGAGTAATGACTGAACACTAGAAATCAAAAATAAAAAAGAGAAAAAAGAATAAAATAAATAAATAATTGATGAGTTGCCACTATGTGCCTTGCCAGATAAACTCTGCTTTCTATGTTTCCTTGCTTGTGTAAATTGTTGTAATTGATTGATATTCTGTACATCTGAGTGTTTATTCCTTGTGAAATATTTCTATTTACTGATGGATATAGGCTTTAAAAGAGAAAAAAATATGAAAACAAAAAGAGAAGAAAGATGAAAAAAGAAAAAAAAACAGATCATCCCCCCTCCCACGTGTATTATATCCGTATTGTGTCCTATATTATATTTACACTATTGGAGTCTGTCAAGCACTGTACGCCTCGAATGAATTTGGAGTTTGAGCTTAAACTCTGATAACTCCAGAAGAGTCTGAGTCGTACGGATATGACGTTAAGTTGTGATAGCATGGGGACGATGGTTTCGTTCGGTGTGTCGATAAATGGGCCCCCCTCATTATCGGCTCATCGAATCGATATCCTGACCCAATCTCCACAGCTTAACAATATTATCCTTGGCCAGTTGATCTCATTGCGAAAATCATTCACTTAAGTCGATTGTGTAAGCCATTGCGTTTAAACACTCTGAAATGTGAGTCCATTCTGAGTTGAGTACTGAGTTTTCCCGAGGTTGCCTTGGGCCGTTTCTCTGGAAGAAACCATTGTTTGGATTTATCTCCAGTTCACTTTTTATTCCCCTCGGATCCACCTTGGCTGTAGCACGTCCACAATGGCTGGTAACCGCTCTCCAATGGTGAAACCTGCAGGCCTACAACCCAGGTACTTCCACACCATGAAGTTGGTCCTTTGAGTTGTTTGTGCCCCAGTGCACACTTTGTCCTTCTTTGTTGTTTATCATCCAAATAATGGCTGATTTTGGAGAGCCTTCTTCAAGGTTACTTTAGTAAAACTTGGGAAGGATTCCAATCAGGAAAATGATGAAGACGTGTCTCTTCACACCTTGGCACCTGCTTTTCATTCTACTCCATTTCATTCCACACATTTCATTGCATTTCATTACATGGCATGTCCCTACAAAGCAGATGCCAAGGCGGGGCAGCTGTAGACACGCTATTTTCACATTTTTCGCGAGTAAATCTTGTATTACACCGTGATACCTCAAAGTGGCTTACGCATTTGATTCATGTGGGTGATTAGTCATTTTTTAGGCTTTTATATAAAAAATAAAAAAATTAATTAATGTCAAAAAATAATATAAAAAATTCAGAAAAAGTTTAAAAAATAATCAAAAAATGTTAAAAAAATGAAAATAAATCTCACTACATAAAAAATAAAATTTTTGTATAAAATACAAAAATAATGATAGCTTAAAATACATATGCATATATGAAAACAAAAAAAAGAGAAATCAATACCAAAAAAACATATATAATATATACATTAATATTACTTAATCTAATCTTTATCATCACTAATATATCTCTATTATTCTTAATCACCTCTCACCCTTATCACTTCGTTACCTCTCCCTTTCTTTCTTTTCCAGCATCCCATCTCCCTCTCTATCCTTTAGTTTGTTTTCTTCTTATTATTCTCCCGGCACAGAGAATCTAGATCCAACACACTTCTCCCCACCTCTCTCTTGTCACCCTCTTATCCCCCCTATTCCCACTTTCTTTTGTTCCCCAACACCTCAGGTCGGCCACGATCCTTCTCTGCCAACTCCACCTCTCTTCCTCTCTATCATCACCCCCTCTCTCTTCTCTTCTCTCGGTCTCGCTGCATACTCCCACACCCACTCTTCTCTCTCTCTCCCTCTCTTTCTCTTTCTCTCTTTAGCCGTTCCTCCTCCAGCCCGGCAACCTCCGCCACCTCCTCACGGCCATCTCTTCGTCGACCACCTCGCCATCGTCGTCCTTCGGCAACCCTCCCCACGCGAACATCGCCCACGGCCGCATCGCCCTGGCCACCACCGCGTCTCCCTCGCACCTGCAGCCCCGCTGTCACCGTCGTCGTCCGCCGGACTCCCCCACGTCGTCCGCTGCCTCCGCCACCTGCAGCACCTCGCCACTGTCGCCAGCCTCCCAGTCGCAAACCACCCGCATGCACGTCACCGCTGCCGCGTCTCCCACCTCCCACGTCGCTACCGTACGCCCGTCCACCGTCTCCACGCCACTGCGAAGCCCCCCGTCGTCCGTCTTCACCACCGTCTCCACGCCTTCGACAGCCCCACGCCGTCCGCCGCCCACCGTGTCGAACTGCCACGACCGTCGACGACCTCCCTGCACCGCCAGCCGCTCGCGAGCACGTGAACGCGAGCTCCCCACGCCAGCCACCGGTCGCCCCCCTGCCGCTCTCCGCCGACGACCTCCCTGCACACCAGCTGCAAGACCCTCACCGCCTGCCATCCTCGTCGTTGGCCACCCGCGGCCATCGCCTGCCGTCGAGCCCTCCGTGGAGCTGCCTCCTACCTGCGCACGCCCCCCTACATCGCCGTCGCCGTCGCCGTGACTGCCGTTCCTCTCCTTCGCAGGCCCCTCTCCATCGTCTACGCCGCGGTCATCTCCCACGTTCCTCCGGACGCCCTGCTAGTGCCGCCGGCCTCCCCTCCGCGAGCCATCTCTCCCTCCCACGTCCTCTCTCTCTCTCTCTCTCTCTCTCTCTCTCGCTCTCGCACGTCCCCCTTCGTCTCTTTCTCTCTCCTCTCCCGCCGCGATCTCTCTTCCTCTCTCTCTCCTTCTCTCTCTTCCTCCCTCCCGCCGCGATCTCTCTCTCTTCCCTTTTTTTATTTATTTTATTCTCTCCTCTCTCTCCCGTTTCTCTTCTCTCTATCTCCCCTCCCCCGCGATCTCTCTCTCTTTTTCTTCTCTTTCGTCCCCTTCCGCCGTCTCTCTCCCTCCACCTCCCTCTTCTCTCTCTCTCTCTGCTATCTCCCCCGATCTCTCTCTTTCTCTTTTATTTTAATATTTTTTTCTCTCTTAATCACTCCCACACCCTCTCTCTCCCCCGTGTATGTTTCTCCCCCCTCCATCGAGTTCTCTCTCTCCCTCTCATTTTCTTTTTTATTATTTTCCTTCCCCTTCTCTTCCCCTCATCTCCCTGCCTCTCTCTCCTCTCGCCCCCCCTCTCTTTCTCTCCTTTTCACGCTGTAACTCTACCTCCTGTTCATTCTCAAACTCATATTCACATATAGTTTCAACTGCACACATAGTTTTCTACTCACTTTTCACATGCACACAGTCTTGTACATACAGTTACACACACGCACATAGTCAATCACTCTTCACACTTACGCACCATGCATGTAACTGCCATCCATATAAGGTTTCAGTAATTGAGAGAAGGCAATAGCCTAACCACCACCAGCATTCATGTATGTGCATGCAGTTTTTGATTTTATTAATATATTATCTCTCTTTATCTCTCTCTCTATATATATTTATATACATAGACTTATATAGAGGAGTGTATACATATTCTATTTAGTATATATATTATATACTCACATATTATATATATATATATATATGTATCTAGTGTTCATTTTTGTAAATATATGTGTGTATATACATATGCTTATATATGTTATTTACATAGTTGAGTATAATATGTTCTATAATATATGTAAATATGTCGTTCTTCATCCATGTTAGTTTGTTATCATTCTGAAAGTGCAGGAAGAACAACATGCCTTTGGCCCGTTAGCGCTCCCACGTGTTCCCGCACACGAGGGAAGCCGTTTCATCCCACCGTTCGCTCGTCCCGTGCTTGTGTTGCCATCAGCGGCTTCTTTTCTCGTTCTTATTATTTTATATTTTTTAGTCTGTTATTCAGTTATTATTATCTTATCTCATGAGTTGTTGCTATATCATTGTTCTGATGTAATTTTTGTGTTTGTTTGTTTTGCAGGGTAACCAACTCAAAAGCCCTCTTCTTCGGCCAGCCGAACGAAGAGGAAGAAGGAGCCCATATCATCCCGCGTCAAAGGTAAAAGCGATCAACCAGTTTGGGGCCCTCGGTCCCTGGCGATCACACCACCAAACGCGTGCTTGTAGTAAATTTTATTTTATGTCTATAATACCCGCGGATAGCTAAATCCCGCACGGGTCTGTTTGTACTATAATCGGTCGCGGTGAGTCATTTCACCATGGTCATTTACTTTCAGCACTTCCTTTCTGCACTTTGTTATATTATTGTTAAAACCCCGCAGGATCAATGTCCTGCGGCGGTCTGTTTACTCTCTGTTATATTTCTGCTATTATAACTGTGTGAGGAGTGATATGCCGTTCCAAATTCTGAGTCTACGTGTGTTTTTGTGTCCGCCAATTTCTACTACGTAGAGTCCCAGGATATGAACTCGGTATATGAAAAACTGCTCTCGGAATGGTAGGTCACGCCTACCAGGAAGGGGTTCAGTTTGCGTGAGAGGGTCTTCGGATTCCTATCTCTGCCTTGTACCGGAATTCGGTAAGTCTAGGTTCTCCGCGTTCCCCTACAGAGTGTCCTTTCAGGTCGTACTCTCCACTTTTTTCTATTTCACCCCCCTTTACGCACGCGTTTCGTCATTTTTTTTCTTTCACTGAGAGGGAGAAACCCCATCTCTCTCTCAGTCCACCACGTGACACGTTCACACTCATGACATGCCCGGAGGGGCCCCATGATTCCGGCGGGTGCTAGGCGTCCTCCAACCAGTGTCTGCAACTCTTCTCCCTCTTCCTTTGCTCCGCCCATCAACAGCTACAAGGAGATGCCCAGAGGGAAGGATGCTGGGTGCTCCCTCTCCCTCCTTCCTCTGCTTCGCGCCGTTCTTAGGGAGAGCATGCATCTGCGTCTGTCGCCGCCATGCTTCACCTCTCTCATGTCCGATGCCAGAGGAAAAAAAAGGAGTTGTAGATGCCCGGAGGGGGCGGCTGCGCCTGCCGCCAAACTTCGCCTCCATCTCTCTGCTATGCACCGATCATGCTGGGGGGTTGCAGGGTTAATGAGGATGCTCGGACGCCCCTGCGTTGCTTGCGATGAGTGTGTCGGCGAAGCGAGGAGGGCCCCCTACTGTGAGATGGGGTAGAGGGCGCCGGCAGTGACTGGGAGAGGGGGAGGGAACTCTCTCTCTCTCTCTCTCAGCAAGGGTGTTTTAGACATTTTATTACACATAACGGCCGTAGATGATATATTCCACAGAATATTCGCCTGCCGTCAACGTCAGTACACTATAACGGTATGACCGTAAGATTTCTCTCTAAATGAAGGATATTTTGATAATATACTCAAATAAGGGATATATTTTATAAAATTAAATTTTATGAAGATATATATATATATATTGATTAAATTATTTATCAAATATTTTATCTGAATAATTATTCGATCAAACGAATATAGATTGAATTCGACTCGAATTTTAAACGAATAATTATCTGACTTGCTGTCCAAATTTGATGGGTCGTATGAATGGCCCACGAGAATTATAATGACATATTTTTGCTATTACTTTTGTCACTTTCGTAATCAAATGGTCTAGTCGAGTAACTCAAAGTATCAAACTTAAGTTATTTTTTGCCACTGTCTAAGTTCCAAGTTGACTAGTAGGATAAGAGTGCGAGGGAAAAGATAATAAAGTGTAACATTACAACATTTAAAAATATATTTAAAACTCATAAAATAAGTAAAATATTAATCACGTTATTAAACTTCTAGTATTCAAACAAATAATTTAATAAATTACCCAATTATTCACTCTAAAATTCTATTATGATATTAATGTCAGATGCGTGTGTCCAAAGTGTTTTGTCGATTTGCAATAGCTATCATCTTTTTGTTGTATTTAAGAGAGTGTACACTCAACCATAATACTTTTATGTTTTTTGTTTGTAAGCATAAATAAAGTGCCAAAATATTCATGATGTGTCCAAAGTGTTACGTCGATTTGCAATGGCTATCATTTTTTTTTTGTTCTATTTACGAGTGTGTGCACTCAACCATAATTAATACTTTTATGTTTTTTGTTTGTAAGCATAAACAAAGTGCCAAAATATTCATGAAACGTATGGTATCATTTTTTTTTACCATGCTTACCTTTTGTTACATCTTGAAAAGTAATCATTTTAAAAATATTCATGTCAGATACTTTGTTGAGAAAATCAACATAAAATAACCTAGATTCTGGCTCTCAAATTGTCCTAATGATTTCAATAATGGCCAACCGATGTTGAGATCTAACTCAAATTCTCGGAAGATTGTGATGATTCGTCTTAAATTACTTTGAATAATTAGAATCGGATGAGTCTAAGCAAATCCTTTTGAAAATATACAAAGATGTAAACTTTTAAATGGAGTGGATATGGAATTGACAGTGTGATATCTAAATTCGCTCCCACTCTAATCAATTGGATGTTTGAATTTGACAAACCCTATTAAGATGTAATTTTATTATTAAGAGGTAATTTTATTATTATCCGAATTCGAATTCGACCATTAATATCTAGATTCAAATATATTTGATTATCTGATTTCATATAAAAACTTATTATATATTCATAATTTTTAATTTTAAATATATATAAAATGATTATAAATATTATAAATATAAAATATGATTATTAACTAACAATTTATAACTAACCTAAAATGATTGATCGGAGAAAAGACATATACATCTAAATAAAAAATTAAAGAAACATCGTGAAAAAATAAGAAATCTAAAGATTCATATTTGATAAGATAATATCTGACATAAATATGTCAATATCCAAATTCACATTCGAATAATAATTAAATCAATTGATATTTATTAAATTATCTATGTGATATTTTATTTAAATAATTATCTAATCAGACGAATACGAATTTAAATTCGACTCAAAGTTTAAATAGATAATCGGCACGAGGATGAAAAGTAAATCGACTGATATAATAATGCCACAAGTTTGGACGAAACAACAAATGACTGCCCACCAATTATGTGAATTCAAAGAAAAATACATACATTCGAATGATTTTAACGAAGTTTAAGTCTACATGAACGTGCATCCTCATCTAATGTCCGTGTGATATCTTGTATTGGTGGGAGCTGGATTTTAAAGTTGACTCAACCATTTTTCTATGCATGGGGGCCACTCTTCCGGTTCCATCGGTCGTTGTGGGACCAATGACGGAAGTGCACGACCCCATTTTTTTTGCATGCCAAGATGTGGAACGAGTCCAACTCCTCCTATATTTGTTCCATTTTATGTTAAATGCTGCAAAAACAAAACTTTGGTGTTGCACTTAAAAATTCGTTTGGAGGAGTTATGCCCATTTTAGTGTAGCGAAGGGCTCAGGCCTGAGATAAAGAGAATTATTAACTTACCTTTCCTCTTTTAGTGTTTTTATGTGAGATGAAAGGGGTTAAAATATAAAATGAGTCAATAATCTCTTAATCTCTTAGAAATCTTCAAGAGTCTCTTTTTTTCACTAGTTTTTTGAGATTTTCCATCTCCTCTCTTCACCTATATCTCTCTCTCTGTTGATTGAAAAATGTATTTAGAGACATAAACTGAGACATTTTGATTGCATTTGGTTGAACTTATTATGTTGTCAAGTATTCCGATCATTAGAATCTTTAGAATTCCTCTCAAATCTGTTTCAAATATTAATTAAATATTATATTGCTTATTAATCTTTAAAATTTATTTTCTCTCTCTCCCCCCATAGATATTCACAAATGTCATCTAACGCATTGTTTGCGAAAAATCCACATTAACTTTGGATTATAATATGTAGTTACATGGATCCCCTTCCATGTTTTTTTTAAAAAAAAGATAGGAACGGGAGAAGAATCTTAACATGCTGCCATTTTTTTTCTCTTCAGGTGTCACATTATCGAGTAAAAATCCAACAGTCCCATCTGTCTCTTGACAACAGTAGAGATTGCAATATATCGCCTGGGAGACATCCTAATGGGGTGTTTGGGAGCATTTTTTTTTAAAGACTATTTCTCCTTAAAAAATTATGATACTCTGATTTTTAACTCAACTTTTAAAATTGATAAAAATCAATCTTAACGATTTGTCAAAAACATCACAATTTTTAAATTTTAGATAACCCTGTTTGGAAGACAAAGCACATGATCATCTCATGTCTCACCGCCAACACTCTCAACCCCGTAAGCCCCCTCCTGCCTCATGTCCCATCCCCTCTCCATCCATCCACTAGAGAACCACCAAAAAAATGGTCCATTTTCCCCTTCTTCGTCGTCGTCTGCTTATTATCATTCGATGATGATGCCTTCTCATTAGAAACCACAAACATATGATTCGATGCTGCAGAAGTAGAAGATGGCCCTGACGAATTGAAGTAGCTCAATCTACGGCCCCGGCAGGTGGAGGTGTGGTTCCAGAACAGGAGAGGGGAACCGGATCAGAGGGAGGGGGAGGGGGGAGCCACCGGAGGGGGCTGCGAGGGAGGGGGCCGCAGGGGGAGGGGGGGAGTGGGCTGCGTAGGGGGGGGAGCCGCAGGGGGAAGAGGGGGGAGCCACTTGAGGGGGCTGCGAGGGAGGGGGCCGCAGGAGGAGGGGGGGAGTGGGCTGCGCAGGGGGGGGAGCCGCAGGGGGCGGAGGGGGGAGCCGTAGGGCTGCGCAGGGGGTGGAGGGGGGAACCGGAGGGGGGGGGAGCCGCAGGGCTGCGTAGGGGGTGGAGGGGGGGGAGGGGGCTGCGCAGGGGGCGGGGGAGCAGGCCGGCGGTGGGGGAGGGGGGACGCCACGGGGGAGAGGGGGGGAGGGGACACCGGAGAGGGAAGGGAGGGGAGGGGGATCGCGAGTGGAAGGGAGGAGACGTGGGTGTTTTAAAAAAAAAAATTGGTCTAGACTTTTTTTTTAGGAAGATTTACACGGGACGAGATCCTCTTCCTAAATTTTAGGAAAGGAATACCAAACGTGGTTAGAATGCCTCTTACTCTCTTTTTTAAATTTGAGAGAAAAAAGAGGTAAAAAAGAGTAACCAAACAGCCTATAATTCCTATAAAATCTATATATTATGTTTATGAACCCTTAGGACCTCGTGTACTATACTAGCATTTTCAAGCGTCACTCTTGTAGTTTTCATGCGCTTGTTTGATTATTCACATCTTTTATTCTAGGATTTTTCACATCAAAACTATTTGTTAGATGTAAATTTATAAAAAAATTATTCTTAAAAATATATTAACAGATATATCATTATATAAATTTAATTGTGTAAAAATATCATCGTCGTGACCACACGTTACTAGCCGTAAGATTAACTATGGTTAATTTTAACTAGATCAATAAAAGGAGCAAATTACCCTCAATTTAAAAATTACAAGAAAAGAAAACCCCCTCCCTCTTCACCAACATCGTTGTTGAACCCCCTCTCCCTCCACAATGGCCACTAGACTCTCTCCCCATTCACTTGTGTTACCGAAGCTCCCTCCCCCACCATAGTGGATAGTTGTCGGTGCTTGAGAGGAAGGGGGGATGGGGAAGGAAGAAGGGAGGCTCGGCGGGAGTTGTGTGGGTGCACAGAGGGTGAGATAGAAGAGGAAGAAGGAG